>JANEHU010001664.1:0-39902 GCA_027563435.1 Nasonovia ribisnigri
ACGTTCCAAGTTGCTATGAATTTGTATTCCTTATATTCTTTAACATTTCTTTCTCCTCTCGTAGTCCCCACCCGAATGGGGGACTATTTTACCTCCGGAATATTTTACTTGAGAAGCTGTCATGTTGATTGCTGTTACTTGGGATATTAATATGGTGGTTTCCCGTTGCCTGCCATATGTCCATTTTGGTCGCCTCTTACGACGGGCATGGACTACCATGGGTGAATTCTAACCCCCACCCACAGGTTAATACTTAATAAATTGCAAATATTCAGAAATTGCCATTTTGTTGTTTTGTATATTTTATTATATTGAGAAAAAACAATTTTCAAATCGGGGTTTAATTTTTAATGGATCAACGCAATTTATATTTAAAAAATACAGCAAGCTTATAGTTAAATAAAATTGAATTTTTTTTACGCACAATCTAATATAGGTATTAATATAATACACTACAAGTTGAATTTATCTGTATTATTTTTATTTGTTATAGTTATACTATACATATTTAATTATGTTTGTTAAATCGATAATATAAATTAAATAATATTTTCATTAATGATTTATAAGTACAAAATATTAAGTTAAAATTGATAAAACTAAAATATATACACTATAAAACCTATAAAAATTGTTCAAATTATCATTATATATACAGCGTGTGAGTGTGTCCAAAAAGTCCAGTATCATCCTTATAAGTATTTCTATTGAAATCAATATATTTAAATTCAGTGTTTCGTACAGTAATGAGTATCAATATTTGGACCCCTTAAAATATTATATTAGGTAATACATATATTATATTATCAATAAAAATAAAATATCCATTTTAAAAAATTTAAAATACATTTATTATTATTATTGAAAAATAATGTCACTAAATCGTTAGGTAACAAATTTAAACAAAAAATAACTTAAAAGTAAATGCCTAAATACCAAAAAAAAAAGGTAAAACACTCCAGAATCGTAAATACGTTTTACGAGGGATATTTCTACATTTCTTTAGATAATATTATATGATTGAAGACCGAACCCGATTAATTGATTATAAATTATAATAATATAACGTGCAACGACCAATTTTTTCAGAAACACATGCCGGTGGGAGATAAAAAATCATAATCAGGGCTCCGAGCAAAGATGCGCCGATGATTGTCAAGGGCGTCAACTTTGACAAGTATAAAAAAGACGTGTGTGGTCTCAAACGCATCGTTTACAACCAATTGTGTAACTCTTATTACACATCATACACAAAAGGTTTGGTGTGGAACACTGTCTACTGACTACTGTTCACTGTTCGTATATTATGTAGGCAGCACTGAATAATATCGTCCTAGGAGGTGGGTATCGACGATACCTATAAGAAAGTCAGTAAAAATATTACGTTTTTAATTTGAAAAATAATACACGTATTGTAAATTGTAATGCAGTTTTTTGCATATAATATATGACCATACCTTCCCCTTTAACATGGTCTATATAAAATGTTATTAAATTATTAAACTTATATTGTGTTTAAATAAAACCTTATTAAAAGAATGGCGATTTTTTGTTTTGTATATTTTATTAGATAGAGAAAAAAATAATTTTCAAATCGGTGTTTAAATTTTAATGGATCAACGCAATTTATATTTTAAAAATACAGCAAGCTTAATAGTTAAATAAAATTGAATTTTTTTTCCGCACAATCTAATATAGATATTAAATAATACACTACAAGTTGAATTTATCTGTATTATTTTTATTTATTATACTATACATATCTAATTATGATTGTTAAATCGATAATATAAATTAAATAATTTTTTCATTAATAAGTACAAAATATTAAGTTAAAATTGATAAAACTAAAATATATACATTGTAAAACCTTTAAAAATTGTTTAAATTATCATTAGATATTCAGCGTGTGAGTGTGTCCAAAAAGTCCAGTATCACCCTTATTAGTCTTTCTATTGAAATCAATATATTTAAATTCAGTGTTTTTTACAGTAATGAGTTTGAAAATTCTGATTGAACAGCATAAGATTCAATTCTTTTATTCAAAAATGACCAAAAAATTGTTTACGCAATTAAACTTATTATATTTCCAAGTTAGAATAGGCTGTTTTGTTGATCATGTTTTTTAAAGCAATTATAAAAAATGATATTGAAATGTAATGAAAATCGACCAAGTTTGAGCTAGTTATTATTTTGAATTTCTAAGAAAAATAGTTACCAATGTGATTCATGCATACGGACTTAATAAAATACGATTCATCAATATCATCAACAAAACGGCTATCTTTTAAATTGAAAAATACCTAGTTAGGTAAAAAATGTTTTGATAATTTTTGAATTTTCGAGGAAAAAACATCGTTCCTTATACTTTTCAGTCAGAATTTCTAAACTCATTACTGTTTTATTCGGTATAGAATGGTTTGTATAGGGACAGTATATTAACTATATTACATACTAAAATTGATCGTTATTGTTCGAACACTGATACATTTTGCACCACCATACTTTTTGGCTAATTTCCTCCCGGCTGCGTATATCGGACGGTGCAGTTTGCGAGATGGCTACACCCTCCTCTGACGTCTAGATCCGGAATGTTGGCCGTTGTTTGTGCATAGGTACCAATGCAGGCTGTACCACAGGTTGTACCTTAACGGTTGTATTTTCCCAAAGAAAAAGTCGCCTCCCTCATCGCTGCCTCACGTGGGCCACGAAGTCTGTCTTTGTGCGTACTTTTAGCGCGAAGGAGTATACGCTTCGCCACACGACAGCCGACATAAAACCTCGTGATTAAACCATCGTGAGTGTCACACACCTTAGTAAGTTGGTCTGGATTTAACCTAACCTAACCACCGCGAGCGTCGACTTATGCGCGGTCGCTCGTCGCCGTCATACACCATAGGGAGGTCGGTGTTTCATCTCAAGACAATTGTCGCCTTTCCAGCGGAGGATATATCTCGTGCACCGAGTTCCAACAAACGTGAAGGTTGGGTCAGTCAGGTTTTCTTTTTGCTGTATTGTATTTTGGTTATCGCAACCTTGTAGTTGTCACGAGTTATTTACTGTTCCGATAGGGTTAAGTTAAGTTAAGTCTAAAGTGCACCCTTATATCAATTATAAACTATTGTTTTGCATAATTATTATTTATTATATTATTGTGTACTCAGCCGCCATTATAAGTTCAATTTGTACTGTAGTTATTGTTTTTTAGTTATCTAAATAATATAAATTATTTAAAATTCTATAAACCAGTCGTGTAATGGTAAAATGACAATTCTGAAGTCCCCCACTTAAATTTTACATAAAATAGCATACGCTCCTCTGTATAGACAATACGGACAATATATTTCTCAAGTATTTATAAATTAAATAAATGAAAAACAATTCAAAAATATTGATTATAACAAAATGTATTGCATTAATCAGTTCTTTCAGCTGTTAAACTCTGTATATTTTTCTGATGTATATTTGTATAGACTATATCCAACACGATTATATTTTTCCCCTTCCCAATCGGTTACATTACCCCTCTTTTTTTCCCTTCTAAAAGAAATATATTTTTTACAATATTCTGGTGTGCAATTGATTCGATTATTTCGTGGTATCCATGTCCTCCATCTGGACTCTAAGACCATTACAAATTTACATATACATAAATATTACTTACGTAAAACATTATACAGTCTACATATTATATTATATTATATAATCACATGTTATACCAATACATAGTACAATGTCCTAAGTACATTTATACAGTATTTTTACGTATTTTGTAGTTACTAACATATTATATATCTACATACAATATCACGTCTAAAATTTCAATATAAAACACTTCTTTTAAGCATACATTACACACACACACTCACACGCCGCTAATACGCACACACACACATAAACGTCATACTTACATAATACATAGTCACATTTACGTAGATGAATAAAAACATTCCAATCAAAGCACCCTAAAAAGTATTAAGTACTTTGAACATTTTACACCCCCGCCATGAACCATCCACACTTATCAACAACATAAACTGATTATACTTCTACACAATGCAGAACACTGACGGTTTACATATTAACAACTACCCTGATATAACTAGTAGTATAATCAGTTGATTTTGTTGATAGGTGTAGATGGGAGATGGCGGGGCTGAAAAATTTTCAAAGCAGTTACGCTGTTTAGGGCGGTTGGCTTGGAATATTTTAATTATTTATCTACGTAAATGCGACCATGTTTTATGTAATTATAACTTTTGTGTGTGCGTACGTGTGATTAAGTATGTGTGTGTGTACCTAATTTATGCCTAAACGAAGTGTTTTATATTAATATCCAAGCTGTATGACTAGTTTAGACATGTGTCATGTTGTATGTATGTAGGTATATAATATATAAGAACCTACAAAATATGTACGAGTAAAAAAAAAAAAAATACTGTATACCTATGTATGTATGTATGTACTTAGGACATTGTACTATGTATTGGTATAACATGTGATTATATATAATATAATATGTAGACTGTATAATATTTTACGTAAGTAATATTTATGTATATGTGAGTGTTTAAATTTGTAATGGTCTGAGAGTCCAGGTGGAGGACATGGATACCACGAAATAATCGAATCAATTGCACACCAGAATATTGTAAAAAATATATTTCTTTTAGAAGGGAAAAAAAGAGGGGTAATGTAACCGATTGGGAAGGGGAAAAATATAATCGTGTTGGATATAGTCTATACAAATATACATAAGAAAAATATACAGAGTTTAACAGCTGAAAGAACTGATTAATGCAATACATTTTGTTATAATCAATATTTTTGAATTGTTTTTCATTAATTTAATTTATAAATACTTGAGCTATATATTGTTCGTATTGTCTATACAGAGGAGCGTATGCTTTTTTATGTAAAATTTAAGAGGGGGACTTCAGAACTGTAATTTTACCATTATACGATTGGTTTATAGAATTTTATATAATTTATATTATTTTGATGACTAAAAAACAATAATTACAGTTCAAATTGAACTTATAATGGCGCTGAGCGCACAATAATATAATAAATAACAAATATACAAAACAATCGTTTATAATTGATATAAGGGTGCACTTCAGAATTAACTTAACTTAACTAAACCCTGTCGGAACAGTAAATAACTCGTGAAAACTACAAGGTTGTGATAACCAAAATACAATACAGCAAAAAGAAAACCTGACTGACCCAACCTTCACATTTGTTGGAACTCGGTGCACGAGATATATCCTCCGCTGGAAAGGCGACAATTGTCTTGAGATGAAACACCGACCTCCCTATGGTGTATGACGGCGACGGCCGACCGCGCATAAGTCGAATGAGTGATGCCCAACTGGGTGGGTAAACGAAAACCAGACCAACTTACTGTGGTGTGTGACACACTCTGTAGCTCAAACAGGAGGTTTTACGTCGGCTGTCGTGTGGCGAAGCGTATACTCCTTCGCGCTAAAAGTACGCACAAAGACAGACTTCGTGGCCCACGTGAGGCAGCGATGAGGGAGGCGACTTTTTCTTTGGGAAAATACAATCGTTAAGGTACAACCTGTGGTACAGCCTGCAGCGGTACCTACGCACAAACAACGGCCAATAGTCGGGATCTAGACGACAGAGGAGGGTGTAGCCATCTCGCAAACTGCACCGTCCGATATACGCAGCCGGGAGGAAATTAGCCGAAAAGTATGGTAGTGCAAAACGCATCAGTGTTCGAACAATAACGATCGATGTTAGTATGTAATATACTGTCCCTATACAAACCATTCTA
Source organism: Nasonovia ribisnigri (assembly GCA_027563435.1). Classification (NCBI taxonomy): domain Eukaryota; kingdom Metazoa; phylum Arthropoda; class Insecta; order Hemiptera; family Aphididae; genus Nasonovia; species Nasonovia ribisnigri. The sequence continues at coordinate 5,804 of JANEHU010001664.1, forward strand.
TACCGAATAAAACAGTAATGAGTTTAGAAATTCTGACTGAATAAGGAACTATGTCTTTTCCTCAAAAATTCAAAAATTATCAAAACATTTTTTACCTAACTAGGTTTTTATTCAATTTAAAAGATAGCCGTTTTGTTGATGATATTTTTTAAAACAGTTCTCAAAATAAATATTAAAATTTAATTAAAACTGACCAAGTCAAAGGTAGTTATTATTTTGAATTTCGTAAGAAACCATCTGCGCTGCTATTTTTATTAAAGCATGCCAATCGTATTTTATTAAGTCCGTATGCATGAATTACATTGGTAACTATTTTTCTTAGAAATTCAAAATAATAACTAGCTCAAACTTGGTCGATTTTCATTACATTTTAAGATTAATTTTTATAATTGCTTTAAGAAACATGATCAACAAAATCAACAACTTGGAAATGTAATAAGTTTAATTGCGTAAACAATTTTTGATCATTTTTGAATAAAGAAATTGAATCTTATGCTGTTCAATCAGAATTTCCAAACTCATTACTGTAAAAAACACTGAATTTAAATATATTGATTTCAATAGAAAGACTAATAAGGGTGATACTGTACTTTTTGGACACACTCACACGCTGTATATCTAATGATAATTTAAACAATTTTTAAAGGTTTTACAATGTATTTATTTTAGTTTTAACAATTTTAACTTAATATTTTGTACTTATTAATGAAAAAATTATTTAATTTATATTATCGATTTAACAATCATAATTAGATATGTATAGTATAACAAATAAAAATAATACAGATAAATTCAACTTGTAGTGTATTATTTAATATCTATATTAGATTGTGCGGAAAAAAAATTCAATTTTATTTAACTATTAAGCTTGCTGTATTTTTAAAATATAAATTGCGTTGATCCATTAAAATTTAAACACCGATTTGAAAATTATTTTTTTCTCTATCTAATAAAATATACAAAACAAAAAATCGCCATTCTTTTAATAAGGTTTTATTTAAACACAATATAAGTTTAATAATTTAATAACATTTTATATAGACCATGTTAAAGGGGAAGGCATGGTCATATATTATATGCAAAAAACTGCATTACAAAACGTGTATTATTTTTTAAATTAAAAACTTAATATTTTTACTGACTTTCTTATAGGTATCGTCGATACCCACCTCCTAGGACGATATTATTCAGTGCTGCCTACATAATATACGAACAGTGAACAGTAGTCAGTAGACAGTGTTCCACACCAAACCTTTTGTGTATGATGTGTAATAAGGGTGCCGCACAATTGGTTGTAAACGATGCCTTGGAAACCACACACACGTCTTTTTTATACTTGTCAAAGTTGACACCCTTGACAATCATCGGCGCATCTTTGCTCGGAGCCCTGATTATGATTTTTTATCTCCCACCGGCATGTGTTTCTGAAAAAATTGGTCGTTGCACGTAATATTATTATAATTTATAATCAATTAATCGGGTTCGGTCTTCAATCATATAATATTATCTAAAGAAATGTAGAAATATCCCTCGTAAAACGTATATACGATTCTGGAGTGTTTTACATTTTTTTTTTGGTATTTAGGCATTTACTTTTAAGTTATTTTTTGTTTAAATTTGTCACCTAACGATTTAGTGACAGTATTTTACAATAATAATTATAAATATATTTTAAGTTTTTTAAAATGGATATTTTATTTTTATTGATAATATAATATATGTATTACCTAATATAATATTTTAAAGGGTCTTACCAAGTTATTTTATTATGATTCTCGGCATGTTATCGCAGTGTTTTTGATCTTTTCTCGATGCACCCTGTTGATATCATTTTTGTTCTTTTGTCAAAAAGCTTGAGAAATGATCATAATGAGATTTTTACACCAGTTGAAAAAAAACCGAATGTATATTATACCAGAACAATATACACACAATTTTCACATTGATTAATTTTATACAAACATATATATTATTACATTGTTATTACATTTTACATTATAACATTACATTATTACATTATTAAATTATTACCACAGAATATGATTATACAATATGACGTTATATAATAAGATACAATAAGAGATACGACCGTGAAACGGCACAAAAGACGTGGCGAAGAGCCGACATAGTACAGATTACGATTTGAGAGGAGCGGTCGTAAAATGTCTATAATATACACTATTGGTCTATGGTGTCAACAGAACCACAACAACAAAACAATCTCTTGACGAATTTTTTCGTCCGGCCCCAGAACGAACGGCGTGGACGTCTTTGCTTGACTTCCGCGGTTTCAGGCACTCCGTCTGTGTCTTGCGTCGTATTCAAAACCGGCAACTCGGTCTTGATGGACGTGACAGACGGTAATCCTAAGTCAGGAGCATCGCCAGCGAAATTTGGATTCACAGCGATACCCGGTATATATATACATAGCGTGCCCTCCATCGAAATCTCTGAATCACGGTGTTCCGTTGGTTCTGGTATCTGGATATCGCTGGAAACCTGCGGAACCATGAGATCGGTGGACGTAGATCGCCATCCAATCTCTGCAGGTGTCTGGTCAGGTAAAGTTGAATGCACGGAGCTATCCGGTATAGATATACATAGCGTGCCCTCCAACGAAATCTCTGAATCACGGTGTTGAGACAGTTCCGGTATCCGGTAATCGTTGGTAACCTGCAAAAATTTCAGATTTGGCACGGAATGCCATCTAACCTCTGAAGCTTTGGCAAAAGAATTCTTATCCATCACGGCCAAGTTAGGCATGGATAGAAACTTTGTCTGCACACGAAATTTACTCAAACCCCAGCTCTCTGGCAACGGTTTCGGTCTATTTTTTCGTAAATCGTCGAAAACCAATCGCATTATTTCGTTCTTCGGCTTCATGTTGATTTCGGACGAATTAATATCAAGAGCTACGTTAATCGACATAATATTAGGTAATATAATAATAATATATTATAGGAAGAATAATAATGACTAGATTATACGGATAAACGTTTAAACTGTAAGACAGTAGGTATACGAATGACAAATTATGATCGCAAGAAATGTTTATTGATAAATGGTTACTATGCGACACAGACACGAATTTTAGATTTTTCAAACACTCATGTCCATAGTAACGAGATATTTGTTGTTTTTGTTAAAGCTGAATGTATCAAGATTTTTTAGCATATATTATACGGGTAGGTACGATAATTATTTCAAGAATATAAAACTAAAATTTATTTTGATGAAATAAAATCTATGATTAATTGTAAATTAGGAAATAATACTAAATACGTATGACCAAAGAAAATTATAATATACAAATCTAAATTTGTTGTTTTGAAGGTTTATGCGGAGCTGCTGTGCACAATGGCACATTTTCATAAAATTCCGGCTAAAATATTATATAAAGATGAACCAACATTTTAATTTTTTTTTCTCTGTGATAACTGACGCTTAAATTTGAGTATGAAACAAATTTATTCAATAAAGGGCATTTTGTTAATGTAATTAAACGTTTCTTTTAAGTACGACTTAGAGATTAATAAACATAATAATATTTAGAAACTAAAGTTTATATACTGATTAACAAGAAAGAAAAAAATAAAATACATATACATTTTTATATGAACATAACATTATAATAGAAGTGAATGTTATTTAAAAACCAGCATTGTTCAGATTTAAAGTGTAAAAGTAATTAATTTGCACGGATTTGGTTTTAAATTTAGTGATATATCAATATTTAATTTCCTATACATATAAGTTATTCTCACATTAAAAGTATTACATTTTCCAAAATATTTGTTGACTTTTATATTGTTTAAATAGCTTTAAACGTTTTTAATCAAGTATATTGTAAGAATCAAAATATACAATCAAAATAAAAACATTATTAGCTCCATCAGTTTTCAACAAATGTATAGGACCTGCAACATTCAGTAAACATAAAGTATAAATCCACCACTCAATCTCATTTTCTATAATAATATACTGGTCAAATATTTATAATAGCGGCCTACGTTATGAAATACGTGATAATATAAATTATAATATGTTATATTCATCCAAATTTAACAAATTGGAAACTACAAAAATATATCCCAATATTAGTATTCACTAATTAACGTTAATACCCGCGTGTGTTAATACTTTTCTAAAAAATGATTTTTTAAATGAACCACTGCGACAGTTAAAATACTCGTAGACCTACAATCCTGTACTGTAAAATGAAGATTAATTATCAATCCCTTTTTAACCTATTTGATCTGAGAATAATAACGACAACAATAATTTAATATTAATACTTACTCGTGGTCCTAATTTTCCGCAGACAATGACAGGTTATTTTCAATCAAAACATATTGGTCGATTTGAATTCATAAAACAGTTATCTTTTAAATTTTTATCAATGCCTACCTAAGTATATTTTTATTTGTAACAACCATACAATTTAAAAAAGGAATGACAAAATAATATGACGATTGACGAGCAAAATAATATTTTTAATGTACAATTGTCCAGTATAGAATTGAAGTAATTATTGCTACAGACACTCCTATAAATTCGATGGGGTTTCCCTTTATATTGTTTAATATTTATAATTTTCAGAACCCAATAATTATAGTATCAAGAATTTGATTACGCGTATGTTATAAATTGTATGCTGAAATCATAGTTTTACCGAAAATTAACACACTTGATTTTTTTGTAGTGTTATGGTCTGTAATAAGACGTGTAAAACATTCTTAATTCAAAAATTCTGTATACACATAACTTACTTAGGTATATTATATATGTTGTCATTATATTGGCTACTATTTAATTTGGTCATGTGTTAGGTTGATGTGTTGCTGCCGGATTTTGGACGGCCTGGTTAATAATGTAAGTAATGTTTCCGTTGTAAAAAAGTTTCTGGCCGCGTTTCTTATAAATCGTATGCAAAAATTATCTATGTTTTTACTGAAAATTAACAAACATGATTTTTCCACATTGTTATAAACAGGGTTGGGATTTTATAGCACTTAAAATTGCATAACTATGCGCTATAATAGTACCTTAAATATTACTAAATATGCCCTAAATATATGCAAAAAAAGAAAATGTATTAATTAATAATTTTTTAATGACTTACAAATTATGATAGGCATAGTAACTTAAGTTTTGAAATCAGCAGATAACAAAATTAGAACAAAATACCTAATACGAAATGATCGTAATATTATTTTATACCTAAATATATTATCGTATACCATGACTTAATCTACACCTACATTTAAAATTTACTTGATAATTCGATTGACAAAAATCGTTTAATAATACGATACGTTTACTATACGTTAAATAAAATATAATTTTCTAAAATATGACTGATCTCGATTTAAAAACTAATAAAATCCAAAAAAGTCACAAAAATCAAAAAAAAACAAAAAAAATTTTTGTTTGAGTTCTCTGTATCATGAAACACATTTTTAGGTTTTCTACTATTTCATCTCATAAGAAACATGCAAATGCTATAAGAACCAAACCCTGGTTCTAATATTATGGTCTATAATAAGTGCAAAACCCTTTTAGTTCATAATTACTGTATACTCATAAAGTCATAACTTACTTATATTTATGTTTTCATTATATTAGCTACTATTTAATTTGGACATGAGTTAGGTTGGTGTATAGCAGCTGGTTTTTGGCCAGCCTGGTCGAAATTTAAGAAATTTATGTAATTTAAGTAATTTATTCCATTGTTAAATAGTTTCTGGTCACATTTCTTATACAGTTATACAACTGCCACGCGTCTCCTCTTACCCTTGTCGTTGCACCATCACTTCCTTTATAGTTCCTACTCGATCATCGGTTATCATTGGTTATCACCATCTCCGGTTCCGACACCAACTCGGGCACATGCACCTCGATCTGCACAGCCTGGCTTTCTTGTCCAGTCCGCCCGGCCGATTATTGTGAATAAAGTAATTTATTTACCTATTTACGTGGACATTGTCTTAAATTTTCAATCCAAAGCAATACAAATTGAACAATTTATACATTTTTAACTTTATGAAACATTTAAAATTTTAAAGTTGATACATTTTGTAAAAATTTGAACTTTGAGTGCTTCAATAAATATTGGGACTATGTATTTTTAATATTTTCTAACTTTTATTGTAACGATATATATAATATAAGGAGCCTTGTATTAAATTCCCAAGCTCTTTGATCCAACATATAACATTTTATTGACATTTATAGAAAACAAAACAAAAAAATTGGAATCTGAAAATGTCCGTGAACCACTCAAAATAAGTCAACATATTTTGAAAATTTTATCGTGGATCAAATATGCTTATTTAAATATTCAGTGAAAATGTAATGTATCTACCGCCATTTGTTTTAGAGTCACACTGAAAACCAAAATCGTTCTGTTGAAAAATCATCTTACGTAAAAATTACCGTTTTTCCTTCATTTTTATTTTGTTTTGAAAAGCACCGGGAATATTTAGCTTTGAACCACCAAAGTACCAACTAGATTCACTTTCCTATCTGAAAAAATGCTATTTAGGAGGAGAAGGAAATTTTAGCATTTTTACTGTCCTAAAAGATGATGACGGACACAAATAAAAAAAAATAAAAAAACACAAATCATTGTAAAACCAATCATTGGTTCACTCAGATTCTAGGAGTTTCGTTTATTTTTTACGATTTCAAGACGCCGTCGGTCATCGGACTTAAGTTTCCAAACTATGTTTTTCCGTTGGAAAAGACGTCGGCCGACGTCGTACGCCTTTGCCGTATTTTTAGTTAATAGAATGCATTTTAATAGTGTAGAAAGTTGTAAAGGTATTGTTTATATAATTTGCCAAACAATACAACGTGTCAATGTTCATATTATAATATGATATTGTAGGTAGGTTTATTATAAAATATTTATTAATATTATGTGGAATATAGTTTTTGAACTTGACCCGGTCATGGACTGATCGTCTGATTCTTTTCCCAACATTTTTAATTTTCGTGAAAAAGTTAAGTAAATTATTTTTAATAAATTCAAACCGATGGCCTAAAGAAAGAATATTGCAATTACATATGGGAAGAAAATGCGTTAAGTGCTCATAAACTATAAAGGGAATATGAATATTTAATGTTTTCAAAAATGTGTTAGGGATGTGATATTACATCACTGATATAGTATATACCTATACTCGAAACATCGGATAGAAAAGTCTATTTTGGTAAGTACCAGTAATACTTTATTGTTAATTCAAAAATGTATTCAATCCTATATTTTGATTACAAAGTGTACTTATAACAGTTTAGCAATAATCTTTTTGGGCACTTCCAATACATTTCTAAACTAATATCATACAACCATTTTAGTGTGACAAAATGTTGGAAGTATCTATGTATTAAATGTGTTAATTACTGTTTTAACTTAAAATCAAGTGACAATTATTATTTGTAGCTTAAACCAATATTGTAATGTTCTTTTTTGAATAGGATGTCTTTTCAAAGTAAATATAGCGTTAAATATACGAACGTGAAATAACGACAATTTTAGAAACTGTTTGTCAACTTACCTGAACAACGCATTATGGTTCTCAGGAAGTTCTGCTTTCCCCAGTTACACGGGGTTCATCGTAAATCGTAATAAACATACCGAATTTTGTCTTTATTACAAACGGTTGTATCATGCATAATATATTAAAGATATTAAAATTAAAACTATATTAACTATATGTAAAGAAAACAATCATATAACGTAACAGGTAAAATACCAAAACAAATCATACAATAAGCTATATAAGTAACAAAGTAGAAACATGCATATTCCGTCAAATTAGGTTAAGATAAAAATTATGTGATAAAATAACAATTAGTATAATTCTATGGTTGTTTAAAGTTGAATTTTGAATCAAGTTAACACTCAGATCATTGATTAAATGTAAAAAAAAAATTTACAATCAAAAATATTGAAACATTCTCTAAAAGAGAAAGAAATAATAATTCTTGATACGTTTTTAAATACCTAATTAGAAACATACCGTTTTCATTATACTATTTTTTTATTGCTAATGTACTGATATAATCATCATTTTGAAAAAGTAAAATAACATTTTGAAAAACATGAGACCATTTGTTAATATAAATAGTACCTATCGCATTAAATTTTAATTATATCTTATTATATTCATATTAACAAATATTGCACAAAAATAGTCTTAAACATAGTATTAATAATAATAAAAAAGAGTGAATAAAAATAATACCTTATAATTTATATTGATATATTTATAATTTATAATAGTTTTTACCTTTAGTTCAATCATTATTTAACAATTTTTTTTTCTGTCTATAAAAATGATTAGGTTTTTAAAAATGTATAAGTTATATTTAGCTCATAAATATACCGAAATATTTCATCAACTTTTAACATACCTACCGACTGTATCATAATTAATGATATTTACGTACTTATCAATATTGTGAAATTATAGATCAATAATAGGTATTTTTATTGACCTTATAATTAAACTGCATATTAATAATTTGTTTTTAATTTTTTATTCTATAATACTAAAAAATGTTCACTATTCATATTTATACTTTCGTAATATTAAATTTTAAATTTTAGAACCTTACAAAAATTTTTATTTTAATTTTGTTGTTGTTTGTTGCAACATATATTTCTCATTTCAATATGAAACTATTAGTTTAATCGATTGTTAAATTTTGGGTATATGTAAGGGTATATGTTTGCCAATACAGCAGTAATTTTTGAGATGTATTTCGGACATTGTTAGTCGTCACTAAACAAATACATATTTATTAATGTGTCCTTAATTCACCAATTTATCATAAAAATTAAAAACGACATTAATTTTGTATAATATAATATTATTATTTATAGGTACATTTTTTTTAGGTCAGTGTACCGATAGTTGTAGAAGACCTCTCATCCACTGACTGGCATCGTTATAATATATAAGAGTACATTATAGCATAATATTTAGGAGGTACTCTATTCAGGCATGTAAAAAGGACGTATGCTATACTGATGGAAACCAAGATTGAGATATTTAGGCAAAAAACTTAAAAATTACTGAACATTTGAGACTGTTTTTGTAAATTTTTCAAAATTGTAAAAAGCAAAAAATACAAAACATACATATTATTTTATTTTTGCATAAACACACTTACATTGAGAATATAGGTTTCACAATAAACTATTTTAAGTTGCAGTTTTTCCCAATGTTGCAACCGGAATGCTTGCTGTTGAAAATTAATTCATCTAGAGGGCTCCTAGAAGTGGGCAGTATTCGTTTAATTTCTAAAATCAAAAATTACTACTGTCCGTTGCATTTGTAGAACATATCACAGCTAAGGAGGTGAATTAATTTCCAACAGCAAGTATTTCAGTTGCAGTTATAGAAAAAACTGCAACTTGAAATAGTTTATAAACGTGTTAAACGTTAAACGTGTTAAACGTAACTGTTAAGTTTTGCTACACAATGTACAGCAATAAATTTTTTTTGCTTCTGGTTTAATTTTCGTCCAGAGCTCCATAATTTACGTACAACTCTGCAAGCTACAAACAGCAGTAATCCTTAAAAAAAAATATAAAGTTTAGGAAAGTAAAAACTACAATATTATACTAATAATAATATGTAAAGATATTTTTTTCTAAAGTCAAGTTTTCATTAAAATTTTGTAAAACAACAAGTTGTCGTCAAGCTAAATATATATAAAGTTTATGAAATAAAATATAATAATTAATAATATGTATAGAAATTATTTCTAAATTCGAGTTTTCAATAAAAATGTGTGAAGCAACAAGTTGTCGTCAGATTACTGTACCTTAGGAAGCCGCCCTAAATGTTTGTAAAAAAAAAAAAATTTTTTGTAGTATTTATAGAAAAAGTAGACCTCTTCCCTTCACATATTTATATCCACGCCTCGCCTGTTACTGAGATATTATTTTGAATACTATGAATAAATAGTTATACTATAACCAGTAATAAAATTAATTAAATATAAATTAAATGTCATACAAAATATCTGATCAACTATATTTCTTACCACAGAAAACTACTAATAACGCATACGAGCCAACTTCTATTGTAGTATCCGCAGACAATCCTGAAAAATTATTTAAAAATTATTATTATTATTGTACAGATAATCATTAAAATGCATACCTCCAAGCCGCCAATATTTTCTAAGTAAAGATACAATTGACGTCATAAGCGGATAGAGTAGTAAATTGTTATGAACTGTAAGTAATTTCTGAACTATTTCAGAGTGTCGTTCTGAAAAATGTTTTAAAAATAATTATTGGGTATAAGTATTATACTGTGATAATCATTAAAAAATTCATACTTTGAACTCTCAAATATGTATTCCACGTATACGTAGAAATACTGTGTACTAAACGTGGTATTTGGTTAGATTTTTCTGAAAAATTGTTTAAAAATAATTATTGTTCTACTTTACTAATTATTAAAAAGTGCATACTTATAATTATTGAATATTCTGGCCAAGTGGACAATATGCATAAAACTTTATAGAACTTATTTACAAAATCATTGTTATTTTCTTTGGTATCTATCAAATTCGACACATTTTCTAAATTATTTGGTATCGGAGTAGCTCGACAACCTCGAGGACACAATAAACCTATAAATAAATAACACATCATCGCAATGAATAAAGAAAAGTTTCAAAATCAGCAGCATTGCATTATCATTGCAGATTGGTTTTTAAATTAAATACTAATGTATATGGGAAAAAATATAATTAATTATAGTTAACAATTTAACACTAAGCACTTTCAGATCTGAATTTCTATGTACAATATATTGAATTAAATGATTAATTAACACCAAATAAATTGTTTGTTATATACTTATATTCAATTTATTTTAAGGTAAATAAAAGATAATATTTTTACATATTTGTTATTGTAGCCTCAAAGGAACGTCGCACTTCCTAGTCGTTTAAAATAGGTATTACAATTTTAAATACAGTATCGCGCGTGAACTTGGAAACTTTAATAACATAAGTATCTGAATATATCCTATAATATATTTGAAAATAATTGAGATAAATACTAATTATAATGTCTTATACAGTCCTATTCAAACATAAAATAAAATAAAAAAATTGAATAGTGTTTGATTTATTTCAAAATTTCAAAATATTTAATATTAATTATTGTTATTATAATAGATATCTATATTTAATATTAATAAGGAAGAAGACTGCCATTCAATATTTATAATTATTATAATATTAACTACGCTGGAAAATACTTAGACACACACACCTAGTTATACAATTATTATTTGTATGACATTACTTACCAAAGAAAGCCAGAGAAATGCTGAAGAACACAATATTTTTCATGATTATTTTGATTATAATATGCAGTATTTATAGGTAACAAAAAGAATAGTAGAATCGTAGAACGATAGCGAACACAAGACTTGAGTATATAGTTATACGAAAATGCTCTGAAATTCGTTTAGACAAATGAACGAGATGAAACAAATGAATAAACATTTATTTTTTTGTTCTAAAATGGTCTTTACATTAGGCCATATACAGTTAATTCAATATAAATTTGTTATTTATTCGGGGAAAAAATAAATATTATATAATATTTTAATACGACACTTATAACAAAGTGCCTCACTCTCGGTAATCTTGACGATTACACATATTATACATATTTACGCTTTGAATGCAATGTTTTATTTAACGATAACAAAATACAATATGGTATAGTTTACAATTTTACATATAATATATAATCAGTACAATTTAAATAAAGGTATAAACGGTATAAATATGGTAAATAATATGATAATAACAAATCATTAATTAAAGGTATAAACATGGTATATAACATGAAGCGAATGTGGGAGTCCCCTAGAGGGATACGACTCAAAAGAAGCGACGAAGAGTCGACTGCGATGTACAAAAAAGCACGGCGATGAACTGATAGCGGAGATATTATGACCGGGGCCTAGTACTAAATAGCTGCGTACTAAAGCTAAAAACTGGTAGACCCATGGCTAACGGCGGTAACTGGTAACATAGGTAAGTACGATCACTGCGGGTAGGGGATAAGGTCGAACTCCGTGAACGTTATTCCTTGTCGACAAGACTGTTGCAAAAGCAAATCCTTCGTGCAGCGTTGACCACGGGATTCCAGATAAACCTCTTCTATCTCTTCCATAATGATCTGCGGCGATCAGATCACGTGGGATTTTTTAGAATTGCAGACGCCTCCAGCGCGCAACAGTCTTCGCTGCTACGTACACGGGCGAATGGACACTCAGCTGTACTGACGACCGGAAACTCGCCACGGCCGTGACTGTAGCCCGACAGCAGTTATCCTGCGATCGATGACCAAGTCTAAAGTGTCGATCAAGAAAGGACTATAAACTTGCAGGAATTCCGGTATTTCCGCGTGGCCGTCTATCTCCACAGTCATACGGGGTTCTGTTGATGAGACCGGTAGCGAGGCAGTCTTTGCTACCTGCGGTTGGTACACGGTTGAGTCAGTGGTCAGCTCGGGGGATGACCGGAAACTCTTTGAAAGTCCACGTCGCAACGGAAACCGGGCATCCGGTTAGTGCAATAAAAATGCACTAGGTACGGTATGCTCGTTTAACGGAACTTCTGTGGGAACGCTGTTTAAGTGCTCGACTCATTTCCTTTGGCGTAGACACATCGGACCGACAATTTTTGTATAGCCACGAGCCTTTTATTTTTGTATAATTATCCTTGTCTTGTGAATTATATAACATGTAGATCACGTAATAGCGCGTTATCGCACGTCGCCAAGCTGACTCCCCGAGCATAGTATAACACGGCCGCCGTGTTTTTCGTTTCTGCCCGAACGTCGTCGATGCAATATCGACGCGTGCAATTAATATTATTGAAATAGTTTTGTTTTATTTTACTCAAAAAGTAATTGTGTTATTTTTTATATTATTTGTCATTGTAGGCTGGAATAGTCAATTTGTGTAACTGTGTCAGTTACTTAAACTTAAACAAAAATTCTGTGTATCTTTATTATATTTTATACATTTGTCGTGATTATATTTTTCATGTTATTTAGAACAGGACCAGCTAGCTAGTCTGCGCTCCATAAACTGAGTGTTTTTATTACTATTTACTCTATTTATTACACATATTATTTTGTCGTGCCAGAAGGGCTGCCAATTATTTTTATATTATAATCAGTCTTTTTAGGTTTTTTTGATCTACAGTAGAATGTTAACCTTTTTTGTTCTTTGGTCAAAAAGCATGAAAATTCAATGCAAGTCTCCTCGTAAAATGTTTACGTTGGTTACAAAAAACCGAAAGTATACCTGTACAATATCGGCACAACTTCCACAAACCACGTATACTAGTTTTACTGTATTATTATAATAGCAATAAAATAAAAACCAATTAAATAACAAGACAAAAACGTTTATTTACATGATATTTATATTTATATTTACAGGTTATTTACAAGTTATATACAGATTATATATTACAAGATATCTAAAGGTTACAAGTTATTTACAGGTTATTCAAAGTTATTTATACGTTAAGTTAGGTCATCAACGCTCAAAGTGGCGGATAACTATAACTAAAACACTAAAACTATAGGAGCGAACAAGGGTCTATCGGCCGGCATTCTTCTTCGCCAAGAATGCCTTCATCCGTGCCATGTCCCTTTTTTTGTGCCTCGCCGACTTAGTCGATTTTGATGTTGATGTCGGCTCCGATATCTGGACGCTCATCGGGGGGTTCGATAATTGCGTCTCTTCCATTTTTGGCTGCTGCTCTGGGGTTCCAGGCTTCGAGGATGTTTTCGAACGGGTGGGTGACGGATTCGATCCTCGGCGTGGATTGTAGCGAATGACCATCATCCGAGACCGATCCATCCACCCACGGATGTACGCTGCATGTAGTACTGGATCCCGATACAGTCTTTCCTGTTTATTAACCATACATTGTATACATTGTATAGTCTGATTAGCATTCAACATGTTGTGTTCCTGTGCTGAACTCTTTAGCTTATGATACAAACTGAGTAGCATAATACACTATTAGAACTTATTTATATTTTATAGGATGACCAGTTTTTCAAAGCAGAAACTGGAAGTGGAACGGTTATTACGACCAAGGAAAACTTGCATACAACGCAATTCAAATCAATAGAGCGTTAGTTTTTCATATAATTAAATGATATATTGAGCGTTATTTTTTAATTAAAAATATCTTAATTTTATTCCATACTTTCTAGAACTGTATAAATACGCAGTTGTAGAGAAACAAACACAGAGATTATAACACATTACAATTATGAAACAAATATTTTTAGAACAATCGAATGTACAGTCATTATAACATTGGAACCTAGTAATAATAACGGTTTTCATTTAATTTTCAGCTAAAGAGTTTAACACACATTTTAGCACCGTCCACTACCAGTTTCTGTTTTGAAAAACTGGCCATCTTATAAATATAAATAGGTACTATTATAGTATTGTACTACTCATCAGTTTGCATCACAACGTAAACATATTTTATGAACCATATTAAAATTTTACTATCTACCTTCAAATTATATATTAACCTTTCTATCTTTCTTAAAAAATCTGTTTCCCATCTAAAACCCGGCCTACGATACGTATAGGTAAGGTACGCCAAGCTATTGCATTATAAAATATATTATATATTATATTTTGTTTACTTCAATGTCCAATTCTATATTTTGCTGCTCGTCATCTTCTGTACTTCTCGGTATCATCCTGTACTTTGAATACAAATAGTACATTCCGGCTGCACCAACTATCGATAGTCCAGCAAACAATTCTTTCGAAAAATGCATTATTTATTACGGTTTCAAACTTCAATAAATTATGTCAATATAATTCACAACACTAAATGTTTTTTTTGTTTATTCGCAACCGTTATGATGTGTATAATATAATATTATTATTATATTACATTTTGATATTAATTTTAACTATTTAAACCAGATAATATATTAATATATTACAGACAGTTATCGTTTATTTATAAAGTCTTTGTTTTTATCGAACAGCAAGCACAAAATATTGTTATGAAAATCTGAATAAGTATAAATCATGTCATCCGTGTCTGATAAATTGGTGTCATCACTTTTTTTCTATCGCTTAGATAATATTATAGGCAATTTTAAGTGTTAAGATATTTCTAAAAAGTAAAAACGATGCCTTGTTGCATATTCTTATGTGATAAAATATTAAGGCATATCATTGATAGGTAATATTAAAAGGGGGTTTGTTCTGTATTCGGGGACGACTATACGAGGATGTACTATCGAAAATGAAAATATTCTGTTCCCCAAAAAATAATATTGTGATGTAATATTATAAATACTATATTTGTATTGGTACCTATATAGCTGTGGTATTTAGTTTATACTTAGTGCACCGTGCAATTTTCAGAGGGCGTAACAATGAACATTTTTTGTGACGACCGGACGGACGTCAGATGTATCGGTCACGGAAAAAAAAAGAAGCGGGTAAGTGGATTTCGCTGTGCAGTACAATAGGTTACAAGTGGATCACTGTATAATGATGGTGTTAAATTTGAATTAAATGATGTAATATCATTGTATACGAAAATACAACTTGGGCCATGTGTTTTTATACATTATAATATACCTTTATATATATTATATATATATAGGCGCTCGTCGTTTCCTGTGTGACTTTCTGATGATCCTATATGCCCTTCCACCACCGTGTACTATGAATGTATAATAATATGTACAGGTATATATACTTACACATATAGTTTTGTAAGAAAACAAACGCAAAAATAAACAGTTCTGCCAAAAACGGGTTAGCTCGAAATTCACGCGCATTAATCGTCCCGCAGCAGTCGCTCGACGCATTATTTTTTGAGTATATTATAATATACATACTTTCTTCGCGGCTGCTATCTATGTTTGCATAAACCGTATAGACATAAATAGGAGTTATACAGAGTGATTCGTTTAAGTGTCTACACTAGTTATTTCAAAATGTTTCAAATGTTTTTTTTTGAGAATATCCTTTTTATGTTGAAGTTTTTTCAAAACAAAATTTCTGAACAACTTCTGAATATCTTTTTCGAGTACATTAAACAATGTGTAACTGTGTCAGTTAATTAAACTTAAACAAAAATTCTGTGTATCTATATTATATTTTATACATTTGTCGTGATTATATTTTTCATGTTATTTAGAACAGGACCAGCTAGCTAGTCTGCGCTCCATAAACTGAGTGTTTTTATTATTATTTACTCTATTTATTACACGTATTATTTTGTCGTGCCAGAAGGGCCGCCTATTATTTTTATATTATAATATTTTTATAAGAGCTAACAGCTTAAGTAGCTCCGTCGATATATATTTATTCTGTTTAGCCATAAGGGCCTGATATATTTTATTTATTATTAATTTTATATATTGTTTTACCAGAAGAGTCGCATAGCATTGTTATTATTATTTTGATTGGTCATAAGGGCCGCACTTTGTTCTTATATTAACTATTCTTATATGAACCTCAGATATAATAGCTATATGAATATAAATATATAATTGTATTCTGTTTGATCTTAAATGTCGTGCCTTTATATAATTTACTATAATATGATATATCTGTATTCTACTTGAGAAGTATATATATCTGTATATATAAAAAGACTTGTCCTGGGTGATTCATCATCGCCTAGCCGGAACCACTGGACGGATCTGGCTGAAATTTGGCATACAGATAGCTATTATGACGTAAGCGTCCGCTAAGAAAGGATTTTTGGGAATTCACCCCTAAAGGAGGAAATAAGGGGTTGTAAGAATACAATAGTGGCGCCATCTATCAAGCTTTATCTAATTTAAATATACTACATTGGTTTAAGTACCTACAAAACATACAAACTTGATGTTTGGAATAGTGGTTCTTCTAATTATCTAGATGTGCAATAAGAAAAGATTTTCTGATATTCGCATTTCAAAGAAGTGGTCAATCATGGATCTTAAGATTCGAGGTGGAAATTGAAACTTTTTTTGTTTATTAATGGTTGCCTTTGGTTGCAGGTTATAATAGTGATAGCAGAAATTAGCATTATTATTATTATTATTATAACTTGCGGTTGCTCATCAGCTATATACGTTGAATTATTTCACAAAGTTAGCCGTTAGGTACAAGAACGCTGATTTATCCGAAAAAATAAAATAACCCTCAAAATATATTAATATAGAAATACTATAAAAATCCGGGATAATCAATTATGACTTCAATACTATTTTAGGTACACCGTAATACCGTATAAATATATTTTTCAACTACAAATCTATACTAATGTAGATTGTATTTGATCACCCTTCTCGCTGTGTCTGCAATCTACTGCAAGTAGATTGCCTACCTGATAATATATTGTTTGCATAACCATAAGCATGTCTCACGGGCAACGCCATGCGGGATGACTAAAAATTGAAACATAATATGATTTTGCTTCCACATTAAATTACACCTAAAAGGAGTTAATTAATCACAATTTTTTTCCCGGGCATCGCCGGGTTATTCAGCTAGTATATATATATATTAGGAGTTATTCTGTAGTGCCCGAAGGGCCATAATTAGTATCCTTTTTATCCTGTTTGACCATGAAGCCTGTGATTTATTATTATTACATTTTTATGTCTTTGTCTTCTGTCAATTTACTATATACTTTATACCATTATTGTATTGCTATGATTTATTATATATTTTGTACCATTATTATTCAATTGTGTATTATACAGCAACTCATTTTTACCAGCAACCGTGTTACCATTATTTTAATATTTGCTAATTGTGTACACACACATTACAGACATACAAACATTAATACACAATTTCACATAATTACATAACAACACTACGTAGCTCGACAGTATTTGCCCGGTGATCCCGACCACTATATTATACATCTCAAAAGTTTCGGCATTGCATTGAAAGTAATGACTTTCGTCAACACGGCAACAAAGACGCCTATAATTGTTCACCGCTCGTATCTTTGCCGTCGCGGTCTCGCCGTCTTCCGTCAAGCCGTCGCAGCACGTTCGACCGGCTGAAGCAACGGAGCATCAGTCGAGCACTGATTTCGTAAATCCGACGAGACGGCGTTCGTGTTTGATGCCAAACATCGCTGTGTGGTTCTGTCCGGTCGACGTCGAGCTGCACGTCTCATTGAGAGTTTATAGCGTCGTCCGAGCTCGAAAGCGGCCAAACGATAGCTCACGCTGAGACAGCGGTGCAGCACGCCACGAGATTTTTGCAGTGCCCAACGGAAATCAACCAGTGTGACGAAGCACCAGAACCGGAAACCGAGGCGGCTGAACCCAGCAAGCGCCAGTCGATGTGGAAGCGCACAAAGCGTTTCGTCAGACGCTTGTTTTGTTGTGATTTGGTTTGTGGTATACAAATTACAAAGTGTATGCAAAATAATGCATTTATGATTTACACTAATAAACCTTTTTGTTAGATAATTATTGTTACCCATTTGTTTGTATTTGATATTATTATATTATTCGTTATTATTAACAAACGCGTCAACACCACACGCTAGTGAAAAATAATGTATTAGGCTTGTGAAAATCGTGACACTTTAATATAAATGAACTGCAGGAATATTTTCGGTTTTTTTTTTGTAACCGGTGTAAAGATCTCTTTTTATCGACATTTAAAGAAAAAAACTACAACGAATAAGAAAAAGACAACTGTGTATAAATAGCTCAACAAGTTTGAAAATATTTTGAAAACTTTCATTATGTACAGAAAATGCTAGTATAAACATTTGGTAGGTAAAAAATAATAATAATAATTAAATACACAGGTGTATAAGATTGCCAGGTCTGCAGTGATAGGCGATAGCGTTGCAATGAAATGACAATAAATAATAACAACAGAAACCAAATTAATCCACCGTATTATATTTATTCCGTATCATACTATAGAACTGTTCCTTCTCTTATTTTCTTTGAACCTTACATAATCATATTTATTTAAAAACAAAAACGAGGTCAACCTCCCTGCTAATGCTTAGGGTTTGGTCTGTTACAATTGTTTTGTAGTCCCTTAAAAAAAAACCAATACTTCTCTCGTCGGTCAGTGTAAATAATATTATTTAATTGGTATTTAATAATTATTTGTACCTAATTTACTGTTAAAATAATCACTCTGTGTAAACGTGTAGTATTTATTACCTACTCGAATGTACGATGACAAAGTGTGTATGTTTCCTCAGCACCTTCACTATTAAATTACATAACATTGCATAGTGAGTGCGGCATAAAAGCACTATGATAACTTTTTTAACTAGAGTGTGGTGTCTTCGGCTATTTTATTCATTATTTGCTTGGTTACTGCATTAGGTTTCAACTTAACGCGTGCTTTGAAAATGTTAAGTCAATAATAGTCTATCGTGTATGTATTCGTTTGCTACATTACATCACATGACTAATTTAAAGATCAAAACGCACCCTTACAAACTAATTCAGTATTAACTAATAGATTGCAAAATACATTTTTAACATAGTTCCAATTACAGCTATTAAAGACGGGTAAGTATTAACCAATCAATTTCACGTTAAGAAACCTAACCGTACCGGTTAAGCTGATAATATTATAACGATATACCGATCTTATCACTTGTCGCACTGCCCTCGACATTACGACTAAAAATACCAAATTTCTATTCTTGTGACATTTAATATTCTACGTGTTTTTGTACGAGAACAATATAATAAAGGAAATAATGTAAGGAAAAATTAAAGTTGAAATAAATAAAGAAATTGGCTGAAGGCTTGAATATTTGCTGCTTAGAGTGTTCAAAAACTATTGTTAACCTCTTATATGAAGTGAAAAAAAAATGGTAGACCATAATATGCAGACTTGAATTTCACGTTCACGTTCGTGTATATTCGTAGCTAGTACTATCGAAAATACACGAGAAATATTTGAAATTCGTCAAGCACTGACTTCGCGTTCACGCATTCGAAATTTCGAAAAATACGAAAGAAAACTATAATAATATCATTGATTACAAATACTAGTATTTATAAACAATGATATTATACAGAAGACTAGAATTGAGTTTTGAGTAATAAATAACGACTTCGGCTTTAACGAAAAAAAAAGCTGAAACAACGATTTTACTTTGTATCTGGATTTCAAGAGAACCTATAATGTTACGTGCAATGAAAAAAATGATTTAAATCAATTTTTCTTTTATTTCTTTTTGACTGTTTCACTTTAAATATTAATTATCAATGTACACATATAATTTATCGTTGCACCGAAAGCGTGATATGTTCGGTATACCGTATTACTATACTGGGTATAATTATAATAATATAATTGTAGACACGCACAAGATTAGTCACTAATCACTAAGCACATCGAACTATTATCATGCGTTATTTACAAATAATAATCTACATTGATCTTACTTAAATGATTGTATTATAATGTTTGTGACACGAATCGCACACATTTACAAAACAATGCTGTGACGGTAAAAAAAGAAAACCGTTTCAACCAAACCTCGCCGAACACGTATCGTCACCAACATACCATGCAAATCTCCTCGTCATGTACGCCAGAAGGGTTGCTACCAGTACATTCAGTTCCGAGACCTCTGCCTCCAAATCCCTCGGTAACGCCGGCTGTTGGGCCACCACCGCCGCCACCTCCGCCACTGCCACCACCCACGATGATGATGAAGACCGGGACGCAGCATTTACAGAGTGAGCACAGAGATAAGATAGGCTCGTCTGCAAAAGTGGCCGGAAATGAAAAAAATACAACAAAAACTTACTGCCGCATTCCGATAACGGAAGAAATACTCGTTGTTCTGAAGCCTGTAGTAAGACACACCTAAGTGGCTAAGTATCTTTCGTTATGCGGATGCGACAGAACGTTTTTTGGATCTTTTTGTCTCACTCACACTACTCAGTTATTATTATTAGTTATGTTCAGTTGAACAATTTGTATTTACATATACGAGATGTGTATAAAATAAATCTGTTATAAAAATAAATAAATAAATATTATATGTTATTAATGTTATAAATAATGTTATAAATCTGTTATCTCACATATACCAAACGTGTATTTTTTTATAAGGAAGGTTTTAAAATTCTTGATGATACAATTTTAACAATAACTACTTATTTTAGAGCGAATTCACTGACTAAGGTGCATATAAAAATATTTTCTATAATTTTTTTTTGATTTGTACACCTTTTAACCCCTGTAGGGATTGGATTTTGTAAAATCCTTTCTTCAACTCTATCGCAAAAAATCAAATGCATTCAATTTTAAGTGAATATTTGCGTCATTTTATATCGCTAACACTCGTTACGTGTAACCGACTTTAGAAGGCTTCAGGCCTCCACCATAATTAATCTCTTTCCAACGCTTTCTTAATTAATTTACATTTACGTTTAGGTACCATGTATCCAATTTTTAACAAAATGTCCTATAACACCTAATGATTAATAGGTTAGAATATTATATTATAATGTTTTGTTTTTTTAAACATTTTTGAAATAACAACTATTGTAATATAGAAAACAATTTATATTATCTTTGTAGCTTCAATTTAGAGAACATTGAACCCGTATGTGTTGTCACCATCTTCGGTTAGCACATTTTTGTTCGCCAATTCAATAGTATGCTGTTAGTTTTGATATTAGAGTGGATTGACTTATCATCAAACTTTTAGGTAACAACATTATCTGTGTTCTCTAATGTTGTACTTACTCATAAAGTCACTTAAAAATTAAAATGTCATAAAAAACCAACGAGAGAACACCGATAATTTTTTTACTCAGAAGTTTGATGATAGCAGGTCAATTCACTCTAACATCAAAACTGACAGCACAATATTGAAACTGGCAAACTGAAATTTGTTATGTCGTACATGAGTAAGACGGAGACAAGTGACAACAAATGCGGATGCGACGTCCTCTTGATATCGAAATAAATTGATAAGCACAGTTGAATTGAGAAACGCGTGTGTGGGGTGAGGATTCGTGGCTAAAATCCAGGGTGGTCATCTATCCTATCGTATTATCAACGACTGTAGGCAACCACTCCACGCCACTAATTTACATTTCACCGTTTGTCAATACACCTAATAAAAAAAAAATTATTAATTTCTTAACGATATATTTTAATATAATAAGTAGTTATACAACGTAATTGTTTAAGCTTGGAATTTTAGCTAAATAAATAGGCAATGAGTGAACAACGAAAATACTTATTAATACTTATTCGATATAATGTTTTCATTCATGGACTCATATTATTAAAGTAGCTATTATAAGTTATTTTGTAAAATTAATGAAATTATATCTTGAAATAATAAATGAAAAATTGTTGTACATTCTTAATGTAAAGTGGCTAGATAAAAAATATAAATATGCATTGTAATAAATGAAAAAAAAAAGATGTACCTAATAGACATTTTACTATTACATTTACACATACTATTTACATTTTTATATGCTTTAATAATAATTTTATGCATAAATTGATTGTTGAAACAAAAATTGTGTCCACAAATATAATAATTGTGAAAATTGTGTTTTCAAATCATAATGTATTGAATTATTATTATATTAATATACCTATTATATACATATATATATATATATAAATGTCTTAATACATAGATATTATGTATATTAAATAAACTTGACTGCAACTGAAAGAGGCAAATGAAGACAGTCTCGGTATTCAGGGATGAAAGAGTCAAAGTATTATTTTTAACAAACCTAATGATAACCTAATAGGTTAAAGTATTATATTATAATACTAAAATGTTTCCTATTATACGGTGTTTAGAAATTCTATACCTACACAATGTGATAGGAGTTAAAAAATACTGCAGATAAAATTAATACTACCTAGACATAATAATTAAATGAGCTCTTTTAAAAATATTATACCTATTCAAAATTGTTTTTTTGTTCGATTTATCTAAATGTTAAAAAATTCTATGCTAATAGTAATATGCATGCAAAAATACAAAACATTAAATAACAACTTTTGAATTTATTCCTTGTATAAAAACATATGATAAGAATAAAATTATTATATTTACAATTATTTTTTTTTATATATTATTTATTTATTAGTACTTATTATATTTTTGTGTGTGTGAATGATTCAAAATAAACAAGATTTATGATTATGCAAAATAAATCATTATCATTATCATTATGTATCATATGTATCATAAATGAAATGTATGTACCTACCTTAAAACAATAAGAATTATTTGTAATCTAAGATAACCCTAGGCCTCCCCACGAGTTTTTCTCAGTAAGGCCTAGTAATCATTCGATATTAATTTAAAGTTTTTTTTTTATTCAAGCCATGCGCAGTTATGAAATTCACTATTTTAGGTACGAATTTTATTACAAAAACCAATGACTTGAAAGAATTGTTTACACACAATACCTCTATATATTAGCATGAAAACTTAGTAGTGGATGTCCCACATGTAAAATAAATGTTCTGGAAGACGTCAACGATAATGAAAATGCACATAGGTACATAATAATTGTGGTCTTATTACTTAATATTTATTATTAAAAACCAAATAGAATATAATAATATAATATATTACTTAAAACCGGGTTGCATGAAAAATGTATTAAAAATATTATTCACCTGTGCAAAAGTGCATTTTCACATTAATTTATTATGAGTATGATAATATAAAATAATAATACAATTCAGTCTTCCATAGTAGTATGTCACATTATATAATTTATAATTATATTTAGTAATCATAAGACAGTTGTTTCTGATTTTTTGAGGGTAATAAATATTGAGATAGGAAAAATTAATCATGAGCAAAGTCGGGGGCACCAAAATGTTGTTGCCAACAGGTGGCATTATTATAATACGACCCTGGCCCAGTGACCCATAACATTATAGGGTAGGTTTTATACATTTTATTCCCGTATTTTTTGTCGTTAAATTAGAATAATTTTGTTGGCCAATACATAATAACGATTTTTTTCTCGTAAAAAATTCCCTATCTGGTTTGATACAAACAGTTGTGATATGTTGTCAATAGAATAAACGACCAAATTCTTCCTATAAATAGCTAGAGAACCCGTCAAAATTTGACATAACCATTGCATAGTTAGACACGCAAATATTGCTGTATTGTTTCTACACTTTTCGAATACAATCTCCATATTTTTTTTTTCTTGCCTTTTTTGTTTTTTTTTCTCTTGCCTTTTTGTTTTTTTTCTCTTGTCTCTTTTGTTTTTTATTGTACATTATCCATTAAACGTAATTTTTGTTTATTGTTCGACTAGAAGACATTAAGCGACGTGCGGAGCGGGCATGCGAAACCGTCGACCAGCTGTCCGTGGACAAATACGTAAGTCGCATTTTATATTATATAGAAAAACACAAGAGCTACGCGCTTATTGACGAATTGACTATACATTATTATTATTAACTAATATTAGTTGAATATATTTTATTTTATTGCAGGCCAATAACATCACGGCGTGCACAAGTCTTTTTATGATGTTTCTTGTAGCTTCTTTCGGTTTGGTGGCTGTGTGTAGGCTGGCCCTTGGGCTGTATTTAATCTACTTGGGACTCGTAATAGCTATGTGTGCATCGCCGAAATGGTCAAGAGTCCCGTAGTAGGTTACGCAGTCAGAAGGTTCTTGCCGGCCAAAATCGTCGGAGTGGCCAACGGTGCAAAGGTCCAGCGATTTGTGGCAGTTTTCGTGTGTTACACGAAACGCACGACCTTTGCACTCGTTGTGGCTATAGGGTTTGCGGTGCGGACGGTTTTCTGCTCAGTGTTTCTCCTGTTAAAGGTCATCGGGCCATCGACCGTCGGTGAAGAGCAGGAATCCGCCGCAGACACATAGGCCACGAAAAACGAAGCTCCGGCGACTTATAGCGAAATGTAAGTATTTATTGAAATGTGTAAACAGAAATTGCAATTTTTGTGTTTTTTTTTTGTTACAGTCCGACCGTACAACCAGCTGAAGCTCCCGTTGAACCGCTTGTCAACCATAAACCTGACACCACGTACGTATTATAGGTACCTAACTAATGATTAAAAACAAAATTTAAATAATGGTATTTTTATATTGCCGATATATTGATCAAACACCTTCAAATTTTGGAGAAGAAGATATTCGCTTTTTTCAAAATTTAACGAAGGTGTGATGCTGGACGAAGGTATGTAAAAAAACATTTATATATATAAATTATTATGTGATGTTAAAATTAAAAATTATATAATGTAATCGTATGTTTGATTTCGTTTTATAGAGAGCTTTTACTCTGTCTGCCCAGAAATAATAAGTTTATACATGGCGCAGCAATGCAAACAAATTAAAGTTGCCGTGGACCCGTTCTGCAGGGCTGGCGGAAATGTAATTCAACTCGCTAAACTGTTCGACAAAGGTACTGTAATATTTTTTGCACTCGAAATAAATAAAACAGTTTTTGTAAAAATAAAATGTGAAAATATTATTTATTCTACTTTATTGTGTAGTAATCGAAGTGTAATAATTGTGTATACTGTACCTACATTATATTATTTCCTATTATAAACTTCTAATAATTGTGATATTTACTGTTTGTAATAGTCATTGCTGTGGGCATAGATGCCGACAAAATTAGGCTGGCGAAGCGAAACGCGGAGCTGTATGGCGTTTCACATAAAATTAAATTCATCGTTGGGGATTTCTTTTTGATGAGTGGTCAAATAAAGGGCGACGTGCTGGTGACTTCACCGCCGTGGGGTGGACCACGATACACCAAAATGAAAGTCATCAGCCCGTCGTCCTTATTTGTCGACAAGGTGCTGGAGGTGAAGAGGAATATGGCCCCCAAAATTTTATTACATCTACCAAAAAATATCAATAAAAACGAAGTTTGTACATTATTAAGCTTAAATATAAATTATGTAAATTTATGTGAATCAATAATTTATACTCTAAATTTTATAGTGTTTTCAAATGTGCAACGGAATTGCCATAAATTGTATGAATTGTACTATGTACGAATCCATAATGTAAGTTATAAATTATTGTGTATTGAATATAAAATCATAGTTAAAAAATAATGAATAGACTATATCAATATACATCCTACTTAATTAATTTAATATTGAACCAGAACTAACCATACCTACCATAATATTATAATAATTTATTATGTATGTTTGAATTTTTTAGAACCATTCTGTAGCTGAGGTCATTCCTGAACCTATTGACATCCTTCTACATAACTGTAAGTTGAAAAACATTTATATTATTAAATTGTTTAGTATACTATTTATCTAATAATTTGATTGTCTTTAGCTTCCGCAAGTACGAACATAGTGACGTAGCCAATTACAAAGGGTATTTGAAGGATGTCAATAGGTTCTTGAACAGCCGTTAAAGACTTAATGTTATTATGGGACCGAACATAATATGTTGAGAAATTTGTCCATGTCACACATTATTTTGCTAGTCCGATTCCGTTGCCATTTATAGTCCTTCCCATCTCCGAAGCCGTGATTTTTTGTTATATTTTTTGTTCAATATCTTTTGTTATATAACTTTTTTTGTTTACTTTTGACTTTACTATGTATTATTACTTTTGTTATTACTTATCTGTGTAAATAAATAAAATTGTACTTATTAGGGTCGGGCCACACTGCGGTATTTTTGCCGTTCAGTCCAAACGGTTATACCGTCGCGGTTTCACAGTTCACAGCCACCGCGTGCTGCTGCATGCTGTGCCGTTTCAGTGTGCCACACTGCTGTGCCCGACCAACTATTTGAATAAAATTGTGTACCTATTAAATTCCCACGAATAAAATTGTTTGTATTAATTTTTTGTTGTGGATTTTTTACCTATATTTACGAGTATCAATAAACTACATTACAATGATTGACGCAGTGGCGTACTTGTGAAACATTTTTTTGGGAGGGGGAGCATAAATTATTGTATATTCAATAATTATATTGGCATAAATTGCCTGTCATCACCATTTGCGGCAGTAAAACTGCTTCGATTTTCTCCAAATATATTGTGTTCGATGGGAAAGTGAATCTAGTTGGTGCATTTGGGTAGTTATTTTTAAAAATTCCCAATAGTTTTCAAAAGCACAAGGAAAAACAAAAACAAAATTAAGGAAAAACGGTTTTCACGTAAAATCGGTTTTCGTCGAAATCGATTTTGGTTTTTGGTGTAACTCTAAAATAAATTATCCTAGATATATGAAATGTTCATCTGGGTTGTTTATATTAACATTTTATATATAAATGACATTTAAAATTCTTATACAATTTTCTTTTAAATCTAAAATTTGAAAAATATGTAATACAATATTCCTTAAAAGGTTGTCCTACCTCTATCAAAAAAAAAATATATCGTTTGATAGTCCAATTAAATTTGTATGAGCGATTGAAGTTCAAATTTTTACATCATGGGATATTCAGTAGATCATCTTATTTTGTTGTAATTCAAAAATGAATAACCGTAAAAACTTCAAATTTATATCATATGTTTATTTTATCAATTCCTATACTATATAGATGACATTTTAAAAACATTTTGGCACGTTTTCAAGCTGTTTGCAGACATTTTCTGTTTTCAATTTTTCTTGGGTAAAAAAAGCGTGAACATTTAATCTTCTGGTAGGTATATTGTTACAAGAGCAGTTGAAAAATATTAAAAATACATAGGCACAGGTTTTTTTTAAGCATTTAATAGTAGAAAAGCGTTATATAGATACGGTACCTATTATACGATATAGTATCTCGTTAGAAAAATAATTTTGTATAGGTGCTCCAAAAATATTCTGCTTAAAAATATGCAATTCAAGTTCTATGTTGCCATAGTAAAAAAATAACTAGCTTAAAAATGTATTACAGATACCAATCAATAATCATAAAAAATATTGTTTTTCGTTGACATTAACTTAATATGTAAAAATAATATTTTCAAAAATGTTAAAAGTTTTTAAAATAATGAGTTCCGTGTTTATATGGATGCCCTAGAACATAATATTATACAGAAAGAAATTATCTTCATGTCAAATAAAATTAAATACTGTTGGAATTTTAATTCTAAGGGTACAGACTATACAGGCTATTGCCCCGCAGTACCAGACCTATAGCTATTATAGTATTATATTTGGTGTAAGTGTGTAACAGAAAGATCTGACACGTAATAGAAGTTAAGCCAGTTGAATGTAACAATACAATTATGGAAATTATATGGATGATAAATAGTTAATGATTTACTTGTTTCTGAAAATTCCCAAGAAGAATATTTTTAAAAATATTATTACCTACCTTGAATACATTTTTTTCGAAAATAATTATGATATCTTAAAAAATAATAAAAATAATCAACTTGACTTCGAAACACGTTTTTTTTTTTTTTAATTTGTATGATAATTAGGGCAGTGAGTTGATACATTTGCATATTTTGTATAAATGCTTATATTTATTGCTGAGTGAGCTAAAATATGTTTCGTTAAACTCTTAATTTAAACAAAAAAAATTATATTGCAATAAATGTAATTTTGGTGACTTTTTTTAATTTTACTGCAATTCTTACTATTTTTCATAATTTTCGTTTACATTTAAGATTATTTAACTTAATATATAAAATAAAAGTAACAACAACTGACGTAGAAACATGTTTCTCCTGATACAAAAATTTGTTGTGCGATAACAGACGATCATTGTGTTTTTTTTTTACTCCCTTTTTTAAGTCACCAATCGAACAAGTAGAGCGAACAATTACTAATATTGACGTTTAAGTATACAAATACAATAGCTAGTCAATAGCCAATAGGTATATGAAAAAAAAGAGTAGTTATTTAAATTGTATTTGCGAATGCAGATCATGCCTAATAGGTGCGATATAATAATGATAATAATGAACTTTATTTTACGAAATAAAATTCCAACTATAATTTTAAATAGGCAGTGTAATACAGTTTAAAGTTGTAATGTTTAAAAGGTATAAAGATTTATAATAAATAAGTTTGAACCAAAATATAATATTATATAAGTGTGTAAAAGGAATACACATAAACATTATTAATATAAAAACTATTAACTACCTAGGTTAAGTAAATATGTGTGCAATATGTAACAACATTTACTATTTTAGTATAAAGTATTATGGTCAAGGCTAGGCAATAACTAGGTAAAAAGTTAAAGTTAAATTTCTTTTAACAAAGTTAAATAACGAGTTGGGTATATTGTTTTCCATGTTATTCAGAAACTTATGAGTCAATTAATTTTAATATATAAAAACAGTTACTTTATTGAATATTCAAAGAAATTATATATGTACCAACTATATTATAAACAGAAATGTTATAGGAGTAATCATGTTATTAAAAAAAGAAAAATATAACTATTTACTTTCATTATCCCATCAAAAAACGGAGAAGTGGATGTCTCTCCACTGTAAGCACAGTAGGTTACAAGTGCGTCATTAATTAATGGATGATATTAAATTTGAATTCAATGATATAATATCATTATATACGAAAAACAATTCTGAGCTGAGACGTATATCAGTATGGATATTATATATTATACTAGCTGATCCCGCGCACTTTGTTTTATATCTTGACTATATTCCAAGTATTTAATCTTCCATAGACATGGAGAGAAGACTAATTTCAGTACTATGTTACTTTTTTCACTGTAAAAATTTCAACATCTATCTCTGTCCCGTATGTTATACAGATATAATATTATTGAAGTCAGTATAGTTGTGCGATAAATTGAGTTGTGCATTAATATTATAATATTATCATAGCGCCGATAAACACATATTCTACATATAGTCTTATGAGGGTAATAATACAAACAATGATTATCTTATTAAACTCTCCATGTCTATGCGAGATTAAATACTTGGAATATAATCAAGATATAATCAAGAGTACAAAGCAAATATCCAGAAATGTCGACGACTAGTTATTAGATATTGGCTAGGCTCTTTCCTCTTTGTGTTCCAATAGATATCAATTTTTCGCTGAATTCAATATTATAATTATAATTCGATTACACGGATACATGACAATGTAATATTATAGTTTAAAAAACACTTTCCGTCATAGGGAAGTGTACATAGGTATATAAGGAAGAAATGTTTTTTTTTTTATTGTCTACAGGTACTGCTGCAGCCATGGCTTCTTATAATGTGAACGTGACGTATTTATCGTTTATTTAACTGTATTTAATTAATTGTTGGTGATGAGCCATGAGCTATAATTATTGTGAAAGAGTAATTAAAAATTATTAATTACTATTAACTAGTTAATATTATGATCGACTTTAAATTTTAAAAATATACTGGAAATTCCCTTAGTGATTGTTTTACAGTTTTACCAATTTACCCAATATTATTCATTTGTAAAAATGATGAAAAATATGCATTAAAATAAAAACAAATTTTATTAAAACACTGAAATGGTTCACAATTATATTAATATATTTCATGAAATGTTCAAACACTAATGATTTCGATTTACGATACACAACGCGGTGAAACCCAAAAGTGCAAATCGTCTATTTTGTTCAATAGACCAAAAGCACAAATTACCTTAGTAGTGGTATACAATCGCAAAAGTAAATTTATTTCCCGATATATTGTACCTGTTAAACTATAGGTTTCATTTTAAGTATTATCGTATAGTATTTTATCGTAACAAATTACGGTGACGGTTATTGATAATCATTTAAAATAATATAATATATTATAGATACAATGTATACTACAGTATAAACTTATATCAAATGACTTTATATATTAACATATATTTATACATATATATATTATAACTATATAGATAATTATAGTTTTTTTTTAATTGAAACATGTTGGAAATTCGAGTTTTAAATAGTGTATCAAAAATCCACCTATGTGGCTATGTAGTACCTATATCAGTTGGTATATGTCTATGCTACGATCGATTACGTTTGCGTTTACGAATTATAATTCTGTTTACTTAACTATTGAAATGTCATTTATATTAACTTATACAAATAAAGGTATCCAAATACACTTTATTTTTGTAAAATTAACTTGCTCTTATGGCTTGTTAAAAATGGTATTTCTTTTTGCGCTTTTTGGTTGCGTTTGGGCCATATTTTGCGCTTATGGGCTACAGCCCTTTAACGTCACCATTATAGACGATGACGATAAATGACTAATGTCAGCAGTCGATACGGAGGTAAACCGATGACACTCAACGCTCAAGTAGGTACAACCACAACAACTGAAAATGAAATGAGTGAAATGAGGTTGAATTGGTCGACGCCGTTTCCCGGGACGAACCTATGGTGCAACCCCGCAAATTGTACCGTGGGATGGATATTTTGCGCATCGCGATGCTGACCAAGAAGTCGGACCTGGGAGGTCTTGTCTGTCGGGGGCGCCTATTATTGTTCCGTCGACAGCGCACACAACACGCCGATGCGCTTCGTCCCCGCGGCGTGGAAGGGCGTCAAGCAGGCCGGACTCCTATTGTGCTGCTGCGGTAGTTGCGGATGGGAATAACGACCTGCAGCAGGCTCACATCACTCCCTTTGGTCGGATAACACCAGACAAGACGGCGGCGGGGAGTGGTACGTGAAATAGCACACGGTGTCTGGCAGTAGCAGTATAAGTCGCGCGCTATACCGCGTTCTCTGGCCACCCGCGAGACGACACTCGTCTGGCGATAGAGCTAAGCTAGGAACAGGGGCGTCTGCCGCACCGTCGGACCCGTGGAAAAAGTTAAAGTGATAAAGTTTTGGAGTTCGTCAACGGATGCGGACTCGGCCGAGTTGGGATGCCGGGACAAGTATCGCGGTCCACCGATTCCGCATCACCAATAACTTACTGTCTTCGCTCGTTCAGTGTTTTTGGTTAGCGTCGACGTCGTCACAACAGTCGTCTTCGGTTAGGTTAGGCACATCAAAGTCTTGCAATATTCGCTCGCCATCAATCGTCTCGCCGCAGACGCCATGGGACGGCCGTGAGAACGTAGAGTTGACTAGTGGCCCTAATCACTTCGTCCCATCACGTACCACGCCTAGCTTATTGTGTCTTGTCGAGTGTTATTATTTGTCATATTGCCTATATTATTAGTTTTCTAGTTTTTTTTTTTACAAATTGTTATTTCTTTATTAAGGCCACTTGTTGCGCCACGCATATTTAATGTTCAATATAAAAACCTTAAAATTAAATTCTGTCAACAATTTAAAAATGTTATATGTTTTCATAAATTTGTTTGAAATATTTAACTCTTGTTGTGCTATAATAAAGTTGAAATTGTTTAAAAAAAGTAAGATATTGTGTGTTCTTTTTCGTGTTTATAACAGACACCTGTAGCCTGTTGTGCTACTGTTGCGGCCGAAAGGAAGTGACCTGCAGCAGAAACTCATACCTCCCCATGGTCAAGAATACCAGACAAGACCATGGTGATGCGGGGAGTGGTACGTACTACGTGAAATAGCACACGGTGTCCGGCCGTAAGTCGCTCACTATACCTCGTTCTCTTGCCACCCACGGATTGGCGATAAAGCCAAGGTAGTAGTACGAATGATAAACTTTCGGATAATATTTTGAATTTATAAAATAATTTTATAATTAAATTATCAACATAATATCTATGTATGATCTTTGCATTAATGGTTTTAATAAAATATATCTATTACTCAAATATTTTAATTCCGCAATTTTTTCAAATGAATGACCATTTCAAATTTTTAAAGTATTTAAGCTTCTAAGTTTATGTAGGGGAAGGAGGGGTAAGATGACGAGTTACTTATACTAAAAACATAAATTTATATAAATTTATTTATATTCAGTTTTAGAAAATTATTGTCATTCAATCTTTTTATATTATTAATATAGGTACCTACGTCAATTTGCTTACTAATACTAATACTAATCATCAATATTTATATATTCAATTAAAAACTAATGTATCGTTGGCAAAAAAATTCGATGCTAATAAGAGTGCATTTTTTGATGAACAATTATATTTGTTTATTATTCAACGTCGATGCGACGATACCGATCTGCCAGGTATAGTATCCGTGGTCATCGCGTTTTAATGTCTTTATATTTTATTTTCACCTAGCGACAATTAGTTACTAACATTTTTACTATTATATTATTTATACGCAGATTCTCGCTTACAACAAATATCGAATATCGACATATTATCGTGTTATATTCCCACCAATACTTTAAGTTTATAGTATAAGATATTATAATATAACATAACTCTTTGTATTAGTGTAACAGAGTGCATAGACGCATATATGTAAGCGTCCTATCGTTTTTTCCATTATTCGCGACAGACTGGCGATATATCGGCCTGTCGATAAGTCAGTCTAAAAACCAACTCAAACGAGTAAAGTAGTGAGCTCTAACGCAGTGTATAATATAACTTAAGTCAAATAAAGTATAATTATTATTTAATATAGAAACGTGTATTCCTTTTAACTAATCGAAGCTTTCAATGTATAATAAACCATCACTTACTACAGATACGGTTTAACAAATTGTTGTCATTGTATGCAGCTAAAGACACAATTTAAAATATAACTGAACACCACAGCCCATGCACCGTGGCGTTCGTAACAGTACCATTTCTTTTATTTTATCAAAATCAAACAGTAATTCTATGCTTGATCGAAGAACACAATTTTTTACCACCATCATTTCACTTTTCAGTTCCAATTGGTATTAGATTCATCATCCCTGTTGGCAATATTGGTGTTGGTAGCAGTAGGTAGTGATAGAAACTGATATATTTTGATCAACATCTATTTTTGTAGAAACTGTAGAACTTGTAGAAGTAGTTGTGGATTTATTTTTGTTATTGAAAATGTTGAATAACTTTTTACTTTTCATTATTGTGGACTATCGTCGACTAACGTAAACGCGGATGGTCAACTTTTGTAATGAAAACGACAAGCGAATAGCGATCATAATATGTAACCAAAATATAAAATATGCATTCAGAA
>JANEHU010001665.1:0-91518 GCA_027563435.1 Nasonovia ribisnigri
AAATGTTCAGTTTTTATAACTAAGTGTTGAAAATTTAAACAAAAATTCTCATAAATAAATCATACTGTAACCAAAAAATCTAAAAAATATATCAACACATTTATTTTTTACAGACATTTTAATTTCAAATTTAGACAAAATTTCATATTTAAACCAAGAATAATGATTTTAGTTCTTTTGATATAATTTAAAAATATTATATGTTGGTATATGAAACTTTTAGAATATATTGTTATATTTTATATACACGCAATGGCATCTTAAAATATAATTTTTTTGAGAAAAATGAATTTAACCAACTATAGTAAATACTAATGCCTATAATACTAAAATTAATTACTTTATTCACAATAATATCATCAAATATATTTAGACTTAGTAAGATATTATAGACTGACTGACCGTCTTCGCTCAGAATCGTTTTTCTTATTCAATGATATTATATCATTGGATTAAAATCTAACACAATCCATTACAGGACTCACTTGTAACCTACTGTACAGCAGAGCGACATACACTTACCCGCCCTTTTTTTATTTTATTTTTGTGTCTGTCATCACCTTTTAGGACAGTAAAAATGCTTCGATTTTCTTCAACAGTACCTTGTTCGATGAGAAAGTGAATAAAGTTGGTGCATCGAGGAGGTAAAAATCTGAAATTACCAGTAGTTTTCAAAAGCATCAGGAAAAACAAAAAAAAAATTAAGGAAAACGGGAATTTACGGAAAACCAATTTCGACAAAATCGATTTTTGTTTTTGGTATAACTCTAAAAAGAAATGACCGTAGAAACATGAAATTTGACCGAATGTTTATATAAGTATTTTCTACACACCATATCATTTTCAAAAATATTCTGTCTTATTTTGAGCTGTTAACGGACATTTTCAGTTTCCAATTTTTTAGTTTTTTTTTCTATAAATGTCAATAAAATTTTATTTGTTGGGTAAAAATCTTGAAAATTTAATAGTAGGCTTCTAATATATAGTTTCAAAGGCAGATGAAAAATATTAAAAATCCGTAGTCACAATTTTTATTTATAGGTAATCAAAGTTCAAATTTTGACAAAATACGTAAAAATGACGAAAATGTGCAATTTATTTTGAGTTAGAAATTCATAAAAATTTTTCTTTTCAAATCTAAGATTTGAAAATGTAATACAAGATTCCTCATAAGTTTGCCTAATTTTATCAATAAAAAAAAGTTTATAAGCAAGTCATAATAAATTTTTATGAGCATTTTAAGTTTAAATTTTTACAAGATTAGATATTCAATTGATTTCTCATGTAGCGATTTTCTTATTTTGTTGCAATTCAAAAACAAATAACTGTAGATGCATGAAAATTTCACTGAATGTTTATATAAGCTATTTCTATACACCATCTAATTTTGAATATATTTTGACTGTTTTTCAGCTTTTACGGACGATTTCAGTTTTCAAATTTTTTAGTTTTTTTTTCTAGGTATTAATATCAATTACATTTTATTTGTTGGGCCAAAAATAATGAAAATTTAATACAAGGCTCCTGATATATTATTACAATAGCAATTGAAAAATATTAAAAATACATAGGCACACATTTTTTTTATAATCATTTAAAGTTCGAATTTTGACAAAATTTATCAAAATCTCGAAAATTATCAATCATTGTAATTAAACAATTATAAAATGTTCAGTTTTCTTAACTAAGGATTGAAAATTTAAAATAAAGATTCTAATAAATAGTACATACTGTATTCAAAAATCTAAAAAATATTTAAACACAGTTATTTTTTATAGACATTTTAAGTTCAAATTTGGACGGAATTACATATTAAAATCAATTTTAACGAGTAAAAGTATATATTATAATATTTTTATAGCATCACTGATAATTTTAGGTTAATAATTAAATAATATGAATAATATTAATTCAACTTAGCAGCTACCGTATAATAACAATATCAATATAATTTAAAATATCCTAGACTGACATACCGTCTCCGCTCAGAATCGTTTTTCTTATACAATGATATTATATCATTGAATTCAAATTTAATACCATCCATTATAGTACAGTGATCTACTTGTAGCCTACTGTACAGCGGAGCGACATCCACTTACCCCCTTTTTTGTTTTTCGTGTACACGAAAAGTAGTCAATAATATGCCATCACATTCAACTTTAGTATCTTTTCTGGTGGAAAATTGAATCTAGTTGGCACTTTTGAGAAGTCAAAATGGAAAATTCCCATTAGTTATCAAAAGCTTCAGAGAAAAACAAAAAAAATTCAGGGAAAACGGGAAACCCGTTTTCGACTAAATCAATTTTGTTTTTGGTATAATTAAATGGGTCTATTACATAAGCGCCAAAGATACAAAAATGACAAATAATTTGCATCAAAATCTATTGATTGATTTTTTCGATCTTTTTATCGATCCACGTTTTTTTACATACATTTAAAGTTTGACAAAATTCATCAAAATCATGAATATTTGCAAATTATTTTGTAGTTAAAAAATGATTAAATGTTTAAAAATGTTTAGTTGTTATAACTAGAATTGACAAAAAACAAGGTTTCTTATTAGTAGTACATACTGTAACCAAAGAATAATATTAGATACTTATAGTATTTTAAGTTTTAATTTGGACGAAATTAGATATTTTAAGTGTTTTAAACGAAGATTGTTATTTGAGTTATTTTGCTGTAGGTACTTTAAATAAATTATTCGTGAGTACTTGAAACTTTTAAAGTATCTATATTATTAATTATTATATTTTATGCACACAATTACATTTTAAAATGCAATGCTTTCAGAAAAATGTATTCAACCAATAATACCAAGAAATAATAGTTATCATAAAATATACTTAGTAATATGAAGCCTAATTATTATTAGGCTGCATACCATCTTTGCTCAACATCGTTTTTCGTATACAATGATATATCATTCAATTCAAATTTAACACGTCATCCATTATAGTGACTCAAATGACACCCATAAGCGCAAATAGCGTTTGAGATTTGGGAGGAGCTGAAGTGCTACTGTAATAAGCTAAATATAAATTATAAATATTGATAAGCTTAAAAATATGCAAAAAATATGTGGGGTGCTATTGACATTTTTTTTTTTTGGGGGGGGGGGGGGCTTGGCCCCTAAAGCCCCCCTTATTTGCGGTCATTATACAGCATATCGGTAGGTGCCCAACTTTTTAAATTTGTAGAAAACGATAACACTATTCATTAAATAATAATACAACAAATAACAAGTAGGTAACAACTTTAGTCTCTACTAAAACCTTGATGTTTAGGTACTTTTAACTTTGTATAAACTGTAAACATTCACTTGCCGTTGTATTACGTCAGACCACAATGATAATGATTGTTGATTATATTACCGATAATTTTTTTTGACGTAGAATTGACCGTCATATTATTACTACGACTTTTGGCGTATAATTCCCGACCCACGTGCGTGTATATTTAGAAACGCATTCAATAATATTGCTACGATCGACCACAATATTATTATATCGATTCTATATAGAGCACCTCTCATTTATCTGAACACATATTACATACGTTAGTACT
This sequence comes from Nasonovia ribisnigri, assembly GCA_027563435.1. Classification (NCBI taxonomy): domain Eukaryota; kingdom Metazoa; phylum Arthropoda; class Insecta; order Hemiptera; family Aphididae; genus Nasonovia; species Nasonovia ribisnigri. Next base: position 3,571 of record JANEHU010001665.1, read on the forward strand.
TAGTACGATAGGTAATACATAAAATACCAATATTTTATATATAAATAAAGTTCCATATTATAATATAAATTATATTTTTTAATGTGTAAATTTAAATAAAATATACTTTTCTTTATTTATCGTTAAATAATTACAAAACAGCCCCTGGGATGCAGCCTATTCAGCCACCTCCACACAAAAGCCGGCCCTAATAATTTACTGCAAACCAGCAGAGTTAGTTTTCCGTCTTTTTTCTTTATATACCTATAACTTATTATGGTGATCAGAAGTACTTTTTTCGTAGGACAGTACATTGTTAAGTGAGTTAGAGAACCAAATTAATTTAAAATATACCTTTTTTTTTGTTGCTTTATTTGTAATAAACAATCTGTACCTTTTGGGGCACAATAGGCTTATGTGACTAGAGTATACATAAATTAATTTTAATTCCTAATCGCTTAAAATTACAATTACAATTAATTTAAAACAGGCTAGACTTGATGTGAAAGATGTCATCCACTCACTAGAAAATATACCTACTTTTTTTTTAAATTTTAAAATCTGCTGTTGCTTGTCGCCATGTATATCAGCATTATCAATATTATCTCAAAAATTATTGGGGAGGTTTGTTTTTTGAACTAAAAGAGTGAACATGCTGTGGAGAATTTTCACTAAAAAATTACCTGAAGTGTCCATTATATTTAACACATCGCAACTAGGTATTCAAAAAGTTAAAAGTTTATAAAATATGAAAACTAATAAAATTAATATTTTTTTTTGTTAACAGTTAATGCATTAAAAAATCAAATAAATAATAAGAATACGAATAATAAATGTAATTAACTGTCATACAAAGATAATTCATTGCAAATGACAGATAAGATAAAGTAATAACTGAAATTAAATTATTCAGTGAGTCATAAAATGTTGTATTCAATTTTTTATGAGATTTTGTGTATACTGCTATCACTATAGTTGTTATGTAAACTTAATTTTAGGGATTAAATTAGGTAGGAGTTATTCTGGAGGTTGAATTATCTAATATTCATGTGCACATTAAATGAACATAAAATATTGCTTTTTTTTTACTCTATTATAGATAAAACTGCTTGACAATAAAATGTATGGACTAAAAAAGATTAATTGCACACATTTTTTATAATTTTCACTAATTCCCACTTAACTTTTTTTTAGCAACAAAGCAACCATACACTCAAACAAACCGTACTTGACTACCTGTGTATATGTGGCATGCTGTATTAAGCATAATATTATAATTCCTTATTTTAACTGTATACCTACACTGCTGTTCAAAATGTTAAAACATTAATAATATTTACTATGAGTTATATCAAATAGAATTTGTTATAATAACAAAACAATATATTTATAAAAATATTTTATTTTAACATAATTAAACATTTTACAATAATAATCGGATACTTGGTAAAAAATAAAACTAAATAAATGAAATATACTTTATGGTGAAGTTTTGTCGGATGAGGTAGGTGTATGACTTTTTGGTTCCTTTTCAAGAACAGTTTCTATTAAATTTTGTAATGTCTGAAAATTGAATAACTAATAGGTACATTCTCTGATAAAAGAGATTTACTTAATGAAATGTATTATGAATTTATTAAATATAAATATCCATAGATGCATAGTAATAGATAAAAAATATTCAAGACAAATTAGTATTAATACTTATATTATTATATTATACGGTAAGTCTACATCAGCGAATACATTTTATGAATTGGTAAATTATATTTTGAATTTATTTTTATTTTTTTATTGTCAAAAATATTTTTTAAATTAGGTAAAAAAATATTCACCTGGGGTTTACAGTGTTCTTCAAGCCAACTGAACACGCAAGCAGAAAGTTCAGTAAAATTGTTAACATTAATATTACAAAATGTAAAAAACAATTCATCGATAATATTCTGAAACTAAAAAATACAATTTGTTAATACAAAAACTACAGAAATAATAATACTAAAATAGCCCAAAAATGGAATTTATTTATTTATCATACACAAATAAAAGAAAGTAATAAAGCAAAAGAATGAGAGTAAGAAGGATCAAACTAAATTAACTTTTTAAATAGACTAGTATTAAAACGATTAAATGATTATATTGAATACACATGGGTAATTATTTATAGTAGAGAAAAGCCATATAAGAAAAACATTTTAAGTTCAAATTAGAAACAAAGGTAGCTAACATATATTTTAAGGGTATTTAGAAGATGAAAGTAAAAGATCCCAGATTAATTGAAGTGTTTAAATGTATAATGAATGTGTGGGTACTAATTTTACGTAAGTTTATCTTTAATTAAATACATTTAAATTTATGTTTAGGAAAAAATATCTATTTATAACAACTATAATTACCATTTGAAATTTTTCTTCATCAGGTATTCTAGTTTCAACGTGACCCATTGGAATTTGTTGAGCTTTTACCATTTGCTCATAATTAGCTTGCATAATTCGTAATGCAACAACTTCTTTTCGTAAAGCATTTCGTTCTTCTTCTAATTTTTTCTTTTGCAACAGTAAATACTAGTAAAATAAAAGTAATAAATAAATAGTAGTAAACATTTTGTACACATTATATTATTATAACAGTTCAATAATTTAGTACTATCATAAAATATTATTATAGTAACATAATATAATAATATTATCATCCTTATCACCTTAATTAAAAAAAAAAAAATCATTATGGAAATTTATTTTTCTATTAATCTTCCAATTGTCACTTATTAATTTAATTTCAAATTTTAAGTTAAATTGAATTGTTTAAAATTTACTTGTATATAATCTATGGATTTTTGTAATACTGTCGCTTTGCTTAGTTTATAACCACTGCTATCAGTTTGCTGACAAGTTGGAACTAAATCTTGTAAACAATCATAGCCTTTTTTTATGGCATCACGACGTTTTTGTTCAGCTTGGGTATGAGCTTCTCGTCGCCTTTCTTTGTAATTATTTGGTGAACCTTTTTCTTCACTGTCATCATCTTCTACAAATACAGAAAAACAAGTAAGAAAATATGAGTTTTTAACAACAATTATAGTTGTAATAGTTGATAATAATAAAAGATGAAAAGAGGCAAGCTGCCAAGTAAATAATGCTTTAGTGTAAAATATTTGAAGAAAGAATGAAAATGCAGATATGAAGTTTTGGAAATTATTAAGATTTAACTTACAATCTTATTATACTCCCTCATCGATACACCTACAATTAATTATGAAGAGACACCCAGTTATAGACTGTGATACTACTGACATCGACAATCCAGACAATCTCTCATCCTACACTATTGTATAAACTCATCTGGTATAAGTTGTTTATACCAAATTCTGCACATCGGGATTACTGGCAACGTAACTAAAATCATGGTTAAGTATTATATAGTATTATTATTAATTTAACTACGTCCATTATGAAAAATTATGAATTATGTGTTCAAGGAAATGTACCTAATGGTTCTAATATAATAATGTACATAATTTAATTACAAATGTCTGTTATTTGTTAAAATTAAAATTTATAAATTTAATAAATACATAAAAATAAATAGGCTTAATTTTACAACTTGCCTACAAAGTTGACTTGTTATTTAAATACATACCATGACCACTACTACTACTATGATTTCCAGCATGTAGGGAACTGCCACTACTAGATCGACTAAATGGATTTGTATTTCGTATTGGACTAGATGGTTCAACTTTCATATCTAAAAATGTAAAAAATGTACATTTATAATTAGTAAAATATAAAATATAAATTTTTAGATTAATGTAATATGAAGTACCAATGCCATACCATCACTATCTCTAGAATCCATGATTTCTTTTTAATGATTGTAATGCATCAAATAACTTTATTAATCTAAAAAATAATAATATGCCTGTAAACATTGTTATGAATGAGATTACATACAACTTAAGTATAAAGAAGCCATAAATTAAATTCCTATGTTAAGTAATATTATAAGTGTTCATATAACTGTGGTACATTATACAATTTTGGATATAGTTAGTATAAATTAAATTAAAGAAACTATAATGTGTATGGAATGATCTTTACTTTAGAATTTTTTAAATATTGACAGCAGTATAATATTTGTTAGTTTCAATAACAATTAAATTGTATTATATCTAATTAAGTATTTGAACTACAGTATACAGTATTTGTATTATTCATATTTTTTAAAAAGTAAAAAAAAAACAATGCAATTATGCTACAGATTATAGTTACTAAAAGTATAATTTAATTTGAAAATGTTTAGAAAAATAAAAAGTATTGCAAATATTCAATAAGTTTTTGTATAAACAATTATTTTAACATACTGGACTTGCATAAATACTAAAAAAAGCTTTAATATACATTTTTTTAGTTGAGTAGTAAGGCTCACAAAACAATATACAATATACTACTAATTGATTTAAAAGTTTTTTATTGGCTATCTGTTGACGAGTTAGTAAAATTTCAGGGGTGGTATATGTGCCCTACACTTTCTCGACATTTAAGTGGTTTAAAATTGAAATGATTTTAAAAGTAGTTTTAAATATTTGTCAATAGATATTTGGTAGTAGCAGACGGCAAACAGTTGGTAGAAGTTAAACAATTGATCAGCGGAATAACTCATATAATTTTTATAATGGCCTTTGTAGGTATACCACTATATAAAGTATTATATAGGAATTCATAGTAAATGTGTTTTTTTTTTTATATTGAATTGAATTGAGAAAATATAAATCAATCTCCCGCCACTAGTAATAACTAATAGTAGGTAGCAGAATTTAATGCCAAGAACACCCATGGTAATGATTATTAATTTTTTTTTTATAATGACTGTTAATACAAATTAAATTGCACTCTATAAACGGCCGAATAATCACTGTCATTATATAGATAAAACAAAAAATGCAATTTACCAATCCCGGAGAGTTTGTCTGTCATTCCGCCGGTGACAATGACCGGCGACTCACTCACTGTGTCACTCGTAGTAGATGCCTCTCCACTTACCGAGGGGGTGTGGAGAATGTCGCGGACACCAAAAACTAAGAAATGTGAAGGAAAATAGTAATGACGATTAACGAGTGGGTAGTTATAATTCGTAAGCAGAGAAACAGTTAAATTTAATAAACGTTTAAAAATAATATAATATTATATGTGCATTAATCGGTAGCGCCGTCACGGTCGTCGTCGCCACGGTGTGTTTTTTAGCGAACGTAACAGCACGACCGCCGTCCGTCGGGGAATGGATAGAGAAGCATAACAATATATAAGACGTGGTTACGTGCGGTTGTACTATAGACGACGGCGGCGGTGACGAGTGATGGCGGTCCGTCGGAATAGGAAACGTTCACTACGTCCTCTCGATTTTGATACGAGGCGTGCGATGATAAAAAAAATATAATAATATTACTAATTATAATATTATAATAGTTGTATTATCTTTTGCAAATTTGCGATTGCGATAATAATCGTAAATGGTAATGATTCTCGCGTCTTGTCGTGCAGCAATGTCCTTGGAGGGGGGTACCGGCTTATACCACCTGTAGAGCCTCCGCGTTCGGCTCGTGGGATGATACGATGATATTGGAAACGCTGATAACAGTTTTTATTATTATTGTTATTGTTATTATGAAAATTGTTGTCGTCGTTGTTTATAATATGATATTGGGAAGACGGTCGCGGTGTTACGGTTACGTCCTTACGTGTCTGAACTATGATATAATTAGACAATTATTTACAGTAATAATTAAATAGGTACTAAAAAAAATATTCGTTTGAAAACAAGTCCATTATAAGTCTTTACATATTACATTCCCCAAGACTTAAGAACAATTATTTTTTTTAGGCAGTTATCGCCTGTGGGTAGTCTTTAATACTTATTATCAAGGCTCGGAACTTTAAGTGCTAAAAAGTACTCAAATATGCGCATACATATTCGTTAAAAACATCAAAATATGCGGTATAATATGCAGTAAAAAATTGAAAAATATGCTAAACTACGCAATTTATTGAACAAAATAAATTTTACATACAAAATTTAAAATTTAAATAAGGTAACTCCCTAAAAAAATTAAAAGAAAAAAAATTAACCACCAAGTATTTTTGATATCTGTTTTAGTATTTTTAATCCGTTGTTTTTGTTTAAAACTGTTTCAAATTTCTTAAATATTTTTTGCCCATCATTACCTTGAGCCAATTGTAACTGTACTTGAACTTTTTGCAGAGTATCTAAAAATTCAAATAAAGTCATATTTTTTGTTTGTTCAAATTGAAACTGAAAGTACTTTGAAATTTGATTTTATGTACACCAGATTATGTTTGACACAATTTTTACCAATTTTTTTTTTTTGCTCTTTTTATACATAAGGTATCTTCTAAGTCTAACATTTCCATAATTTCATAAATTTGTTCGTAATATTCACAATAATAAATGCTAGAATTTAGCCACGTGCCCCAGCGTGTGATGACTGATGACTGGATCTGGTGGTAAGGGGATATTCGGGGCATGTGTCTTGAATATCTGAACACGTGATGGCACTTTTTTAAAAAAATTTTTAACATTTGATAACATTTTTTCGATGGTACCGAATTGTCCACGTACCTCTTCAGAGGTCCTATGAAGATCATGTGCCGCGCATGTCAAGTGAACCGTTTTAGAATATAATGCAATAATAATAATTTAAATTTTATAGTATTTAGTATATTTTATACTATTTAGACAAACTATAAAATAGATGCACAGATTAATTTTCCGCACTACCACCTGCCTGTCAAGTATCACCATGTAGCCACGAGGCCATATTTTTGTTTAATGCAATTTGTAAAAAGTATACATTTATTATTTGTCCACATTTTTATACATGTAATAAATGGAGTTATATTCTCTAAATGAATTTAATTTAATTTTTGAAAAATTAATATGTTAACAAAATTGGAGAAACCTATACTAGCATATAAAGCAGAATTTCCCAAAGCATACAAACTAATCAAAAATTCACAATAGTACCTAATAAATTTACTATTGAAAGTTTGCTACAGTTACATAGAAAATTTAAGAGAATGTTCTATATAGATTTGATTTTCCCACGGGAAACAGACAACAATATACTTACTGTAACCATAACTAGGCAACTACCTACCAGCAATTTATTATTATGTCAGATGGCGACCGTAGTATAAGTGGCAAATGCAATAAAATACTTTTACGAAAACTTTCAAAAATAAAAACATTTAAGATGTTATGTAAACCTTTATAATCGAGACTACATCTTAGTTCTTACCTACTTCTTACACTTTGTACATGATATTATATCTAAGACATTTTTTGATTACCTACAAACATAATATATTGTTTTTTTTAATATTTTATGGTACTTACACAAACTACCTAATTGGTAAACGGCTGAATGCATTGAAATAAATTGAATGTAAAAATAATAATACAAGCCACATGGTAGGGTTTACAATTTACAGACAGTGAGGCGATCAATAATTCACAGTTTTCAATTTCTTCGTAAATTGGTCTGTTGTTCTATCTATATAACCCATACCCTATACATCAACTTATTCCGGCTAACTATATTATAATAATATAATGTTCACAATTACACATTAATGTTGTAGAAATATTTTGTACAAAAATACTCTATGATGAACAATACTGGTACCCGTATTGGAATTAATTAAAACAATTAGTTTTATATTTTGTATCATTCGTTAATTTTTTTTTTTAAATACATAGTGACAACAATATGCAAAACCTACGTAATAAAACTTGCCTGAATAGCAGACAGTCAGTCAACCTATGATATTACTATAATAGTATAATATTTGATGATATTATTGTGATTATTATTTACCTATTTATATGAAAACTTGTTTTAAATTTTTGATCCTTAGCTATAAAAGCTGAACATTTTATAAATTTTCACTATAAATTATTTTTATATTTTAAATTTTATAAATGTTGTCAAAATTCGAACTTTAAATACTTATAAGAACAATTTGTACCTATGTATATTTAACTGCTATTGTAACAACATATCAGGAGCCTTGAATTAAATTTTCAAGCTTTTTGATCCAACGAATAAAATATTATTGATATTTATGGAAAAAAAAACTTAAAAATTGAAAATTGTCTGCTAACAGCTCTAAGCCTCCAAACTAGTCAAAATATTTTGAAACATTTATCAATTAGGTATAGGAATTGATTAAATTAGCATATAGTGTAAATTTAAAGTATCTACAGTTATTCCTTTTTGAATTACAACAGAATAATAGCTACATAAGAAATCGAGTGAATATATCCAACATAGTAAAAATTCAAACTTTAGACGTTCATAAAAATTTAATTTAACTTCCCGGTAGACATTTTTTTTTTTGTTAAAGGTAGACAAACTTATGAGAAATCTTATATTACATGTCCAGATCTTAGATTAAAATAAACAATTTTTATGAATTTCTAACTCAAATTAATTTTTAAATATTCGTGATATTTACGTATTTTGCCAAAATTCGAACTTCAAATGCTTATAAAAAAAAATTGTTGCTACGTATTTTTAATATTTTTCTACTGATATTGTAACAATATTTTAGAAGTCTTGTGTTAAATTTTCAAGCTTTTTGACTCAACGAATAACATTTTTTATATAAAACATTTTAACATTTTTAACATTTTCCTATCTATGGAAAAAAAATTAAATTAAGGGAAACTTAAAATGTCTGAAAACAGCTCAAAACAAGTCAAAAAATTTAGTATGGTGTATGGCAATTTCTAATATAAACATTCAGTGAAAATTTCATGCATCTACGGTCACTTTTTTTAGAATTACCTACATCAAAAACCAAAATCGATTTTGTCAAAAACCAATTTTGCGTAAAAATTCTCATTTTACCTTTTTTTTTCTCTCGGTGCCTTTGAAAACTGCTTCGAGTTTTAAATTTTGACCTCCCCATGAGCCAACTAAATTCAATTTTCTTTCAATCAAGATGCTAAAGTTGAAAATCGAAACATTATTTCGACTACTTAACACAAAAACAAAAATATTATAAAACACACATCATTGTAAAATCAATACATTTAACGCTCCGCTCAGAAGCTAAAAATGTATATATCGTTATAATGTGCCATTAATGTTTAGGAAAAACAATAAATAGAAAGTAATTTAATTTCTTAAGTTTTAATAACATTTATAGATATACGCAAGACATATTCATATGGAAAAACTGCAAAATATTTCACCAAAAAAAAAAAAAAAAAAATCGATAAACAAATGAGAATTTCAATGAATTTATGTTTTATTATTATAGAATTTCATTATAAACTATATTCATTGTATCTTTTTTGTTGCTAGTATTATTTGTATTTTTCATTTTTCAAAAGATCTAACTCTGGACATGGCAAATTGGAAACTTATTAAGTTGACCATGACTAAGTACAGGTTAGAGTTGGAGTAAATACAACCCTTCATTATCCAATGTTTGACCCTGTGCTTTGTTTATTTTCATAGCAAAAGTTATTCTTATCTGAAATTGACATCTAGTAAATGAAAAGAGCGAAGAGTAGAATCTGACGGGGTCAAATTAATTATAATTTATAGGCAATAAAATACGTTGGCCAGTTATGAATTATAAGTCTGAGGAATGGCCGTTCTCGTACATATTTTGTACGATAAATCTTGTATCTTTCATGTTAGAGTGAACACTACATTTAAATTTGTCAAGATTACGATAATACCTTGCTTTAATAACTGTGCAGCGGAGGTAAGCCGCTTAAATGTACACTGCACACAGTTTAAACTTAAAAAACATTTGTTCTTGCCTCTGCAACATATTAACATTTGCATTGTTTATTTCATTACCGTATTCAGAAAATAGACACATTTTATAAATTAAAAATTATATCACCAATTACGTCTTTTATCATAAACATAATTTAACACTTGATAATAACTATAGTTTTATTTCAATTGAATAAACTAGTCCGTGTCAGGATTTATTACGAATTGGGTATTCCGGTATTTGCCATACAAATGACAAAATCGGAAAAAATAGTGTTTTTATTAGAAAATGAGCTAAATACAGCAGTACTGCAGTAGACGTAGGAGTAGGTGGGAATAGTAAAAATGTGCGTTTGAGCACGGCAAGCAACGCTCGTCGTTACGAAACTAAACGGCATTACGGAAAACTAAATATTTCCGAAAACTATTTAATTGATACATATTCGGACGTTTCTCATTTTTACCATTTGCACACTGAGTACTTGCGTCGGAAAAAAAAAAATCATGAAAATCGGTCCAGTAGAACTTCATTGCAGAAATAGCTGTCCAAAGAAATCAAATTAAAAATTGTTTTAATAATATATAAAGATGTCATTAACACAATGATATTTTCAAATGAAATATTTTTGGTGAATATTAATTTAACCTATTGTGCCACTGTGGTAACTAAGTGGTAGTAATTTGTAGGTAGTTATTAATGCCTATTATTTCCTAATAGTAAAAGAAATTACCTTAATGACAATAATATCATAAAATATACTTATATAGTTATATTATAGGCAGACAGATTGTCTTCGCTTAGAATGATTTTCGTATTCAACGATTTTATATCATTGAACTAAAATGTAATACATCCATTACAGTGACTTCTCTAGACACATAATAGTACAGCAGAGCGTTATCCACTTTCCCGCTTTTTTTTCAATAAATATCGATAAACAACTGTTTGCCAGGTCAAATAGTTTGAAAATTAATATCAAGATTTCAAGTTGTTCATATATTAATTAAAAATATACACAGTACAAATTACAATATTTTTTTATAATCATTTAATTTTCAAACTTTTTAATGTTAGAATTTTGATGAAATTCGTCAAAATAGAGAAAATTTTAAAATTGTTTCTAGTTAGAAATTTTTTTAAAATTTTCTTTTATACCTATCTAAGATTTTAAAAATGTATACGAAATTCCTTATATGTTTTCCCAACTTAATCAAAAAAAAAAGTTTACTGAAGAGTCACATTACATTTTTGATAAACATTTAAAATTCAAATCTTGACAAAATTCTTCAAAATCACGATAAAGTGCGTTAAATTTTTATAGCTAAGGCTGAAAAATTTTAAATACAAGGTTTCTCGTGACCTTGTAAGTACTGAAATCAAAAATCTAAAAATACATGGCACTTTTTTTCTTATTGACATTTAAATTTTTAATTTATACAAAATTCGAAATTTAAACAAAAAATAATGATTTTAAATATTTTTTGTGGAGATTTTTAACATTTTCGTGTATTATTATTATTTTATTTTATATACACAATGACATTGTAAAATCATTTCGATTTGTTGTAAAATAAATTACTATAATCTTATATTATATAATCGAACGTGCCCTGACCTAACTGACTGACTGACTGATAAACTGAGGCTAAACTATGATAGCTAGAATTTTGATATTTTGATGGTACCTTCGTACAATCATGTAGTGGTGCATTAAGAAAATATTTGCCAAAATTCACATATTAAGGAGATGGTAACACAATCAGATAAGGATTTTTAGATTCCTGATAATAATTGACATTTTTTGTTGTTGCTTATAAATGCGATTGCCCACTGGTTACCTGAAACTAAATTGTTATTATGATTATTACTGGTTATAATTTTAACCGATATTATTAATATATGGTCATAGTAATTTTTACTCGTGTGGTTAGAAATCATAATCGCATATTAGTTTATTTCTACTAACAATATTGATTACCAGTAAGAAAGAATGTTAGGTACTTATTAGTTATTTACCGATTTAAAATAAAATGTTTTCTTATTTTCTATTTTTGTTTAAATTGTTTAATTTCATTAGGAGGTACCTACACCGAATATTAAATAACTAATTTTAAAGTTTAAATCATATAACAGTTGGCATTTTTTACGGAGAATGAAGTGCACGGGGTCATCTAGTAATTTATAAATTTATAATTAATAACAATGTATTAAAATGATGATAGTCGCGTTCATGGTTTCGAATAAAGAAATTAAATCTTGAAAAACAAATATGAGAGTGGAATGTATGTTTGTAATTTATATTGTTACTTAAAAACTACTTAACTGATTTTTTGAACATTTAAAATTGTTCTCGGAGATATCACTCATATCAGAAAAGTTTATAAGGTATAGTTTGAACCACGTTCGATTTTTGTCAAGTGCTTCCCAGTGCATTAGCTACAGGCGAATTGTTAATCTTGGTCGAATGAGTTCTCAAAGCGAGGTACACGGACCCAAATTTGTCCGTGAACTGAAGTACACCAAAACCAAGGTACATATATAGAGTGATATATTTCATATTATTTTCATTTTTTCACGGGAAAAGTCGGGTTATACAGCTAAAAATGATGTTGGTTCATCCGAAGTTAATTGACAGTATAAATTATACCAATAGATTGAGATTTATTGGAAGGTTTTATAGTTTATTTTTTCAACCCCTATATCATCGGTAACTAATTGGTAGACCACAAGTGCATTTTTCTTGCCTTTTTTACATTATTTACATTGAATTACAAGTTATAACCTCCTATAAAATATTGCATTTTAAAATTATCAATTATAATAGGTTAATTATCTCTAATACTATATAATATTTATCAACTCATGATTGGTTCAGTTAAACGCAAATTTGCTATATTTCAAGTGGATCAGAGTTAGAAAACAAAATATTATATTGCGCTGATATATAGTCGCATGAGTACCTACGTCACATCACCCGAAATAATTTATAAATGAAATTGTTTTTGCTCTGAATAAATGTACGGAGACATTAGACCAGTGATGGTCAAACAAGAGGGGGGTGAGGGTGATAGATTCCCCACCCCATGACATTTTAAGATTCTGAGTGGAGCGATGAATGTCTTAATTTTACAAATATGTGTTTTTTTTTTTAAATTGTTGTGTCTATATACACGATAAGTATTTGAAATAATGCATCTTTGAATCAAAAAATGTAAAATTCCCTGTAGTTTTGAAAAGAACCGGGAAAAACAAAAAAAACTACTAAGGAAAAACAGGAACTTTTACGCAAAATCGATTTTGTTTTTTGATGTAATTCTAAAAAATACCGTAGATTAGGTAAATGAAATTTTCACTGATGTTTATATTAGTTTTTCTAAGTAAAATAAAATTATATTATGACTCACGTTAATCTGTTTATAAGTATAAAGAATTTTCTATTTGTAGTAATTTTTTTAATTAACATTTACACATTATTTTGTGTTCGAAATTCATAAAAAATTTTCTTTTTATATCTAAGATTTGAAAATTGAATACAAGATTCCTCATAAGTTTGTGTTCCTTTAACAACAACTAAAAGTGTCTACTAGAAAGTCAAATTAAATTTTTATGATCATTTAAAGTTCAAATGTTTACAACATATTCACTCGAGAAACGAATAGGTAACTGTAGATACTCCAAATTTACACCAAGTGTTTATATCAATTTTAGTTTTTTTTTCTATAAATGTCAATACAATTTTCTTCGTTATGTCAAAAAGCTTATAAAAATGTAATACAATAATATCACACATTATTACAATATATTATATATACTATATATATGGTTTAACAAAAGGCACCTTGCACGCGAGGCTGGAACAAAAAACAATTTTTTTTTTGGGCGGGGAGGTCTATCCTTTTTTATAGGGATTAAATATATATTGTATACCTAATACTTAATACATTAGAGGATCCCAAAATAGTTTTAAAACTGTGTTATGATATTGAGCTTGATGAATAGTAAAAGAAACTATTGATGACAAATCTGATCAATTTTATTTTATAAATAATAATTACTATGATAACAGTATAACACGCATTTTATAAAAGAACAATATTTTTATTACCTATAGTTATAAAATAATTTAAATTGTACCAATTTTTATTCAAAATACGGTATACATTTATGATGATATAGTTCTATGAAATATTAAATATATATAAATATATTCGTTATAATTTGGTGACCACTTTATACCTTATTTTGAAAAAAACATTTAAATCCATATTTAAGTATACAAAGGGTGAAAAAAATCACTAAAAATATTGAAAATTAATCAATTAAACAAACGTTACAGAGGTATTAATTAATATCCTCCGTTTTTTGGTTGAGGAGCAGCGTAAGATCCCTTAACACCCGTCGGGTAACTCGGGGCAGACGATGGGAAACCCGGTGCCGATGAAGGATAACTTGGGGCCGACGATGGGTAACCACCTGGAGCCGATGAAGGGAAACCAGGTGCAGAAGAAGGATAACCAGGAGCAGTGGCAGAAGGATATCCAGGGGCAGCGGCAGAAGGATATCCAGAAGCAGCCGCAGAAGGATATCCAGGGGCAGCCACAGAAGGATATCTAGAAGCAGCCGCAGAAGGATATCCAGGGGCAGCCGCAGAAGAATAACCTGGGGCAGCAGAAGGATATTTAGGAGCAGCAGAAGGATATTTAGGAGCAGCAGAAGGGAAACCTGGCGCGGACGGATAACCTCCTTGGCTGCCTGGTTGAGATGGTTGTGGTTTAGCTTCTCCTTCATAGTTGACCTTGGCATTGTAACCATTTTCGTCGGCCGTGTATGTTACTACTTGATTACGACCGTCCGGAAGAAGAACGCTGTACGCTCCGGTCACTCGTTTGCCGTCACTGTTGGCTTCGTGCTTGAAGTCGGTATTGGTGGGTGCGTCCTTCACTTGGTAAGCAAAGTTGAACGGCTCGGGCTACATTAAAGCAGATAAAAACATTGTTCGGTCAATACAGTTAATAATATGGACTAATGAATATCGAATAACTCTAGACAATATTACTGATGTCAATATGTAGGTAAAGCCTATACCTATATACCGTATATTATAGCCTTATAACCTATATAGGCATTACAGTATAAGTTAAAAGTTAAAACTGTTTGGCTGTATTTAAATTCAGAATTGTAACTTAAAACTGATTCGTTCGTCTTCTGTTACTTGAGTTACATGAAAATATATCTGTGCATTCGACTAAAATCTTGTACGATTCCCATTATATTCAAGATTCCAATTGCTACAAATTATGATGGTGTAATTTATAAAGTTAATGGACAATTGTTCAACTAATAATAATAGAATCAACTATTAAAAAGTTAGGTACGAAAATAAGACATTAAAATGTTTAGGTGAACATGTACTAGCTGGGTATTACTTTTACAGATTCTTCCTACCTACAGCAACGTTAACTATACAAATTTTACAACACGGTTGCTTAAAAAAAATGCATTAGACACGATAGGTTAATGTGTTAATGTTTATTTTATAATATGGGTTAACACTTATAAAGTTTATTATACTTATAGTTTTCTATTATTTTCACAGGCCATAGGTACTTAAAAATAAAATGATTTGGTAATTTGCGAGTTGTGACATATCACAATAGTGGTCATCACATTCTTTTTTGTAGTCATTTCATTTTAAGTCAAATATAATTTATTGGAGTATTTTTAATAAATATAAACCTATTATAATTACTAATTAGTATTAATTTTGTTTTAAATAAACAAATTTAATTCAAAACTGTGCAGTTTTATTAAAGTAGTTGCCTATAGTAATAATAAGTTTGAATATCCTAATTTATATTGCGATATTTTACGATCAACAAAATATTATTTTTATATTAGCCTACATTACCATTGGTACATTATAACTAACAGAAAAAAAAAATAAAGATTATTTCATTTCATAAATGACAAGTAATCTGACCCTGTAGAATTATTATACATTTTACTGTTGCATAATGAAAATTTTGGTAAATTATGACTTAAAGAAATGGGTAATAACTACTAATAAGTAATATCTATGTAGTTATATAAAGGTGTGATTAATTTGATTGAGAATATCCCTATCTATAATCTTGATAGATAAAATACCGTACCTGGTGACTGACACTAATACTTATAGGTAGTTAACTAATTTACTAAAATAATTACAATATTTATAGTAATATTTTGTTTTGATATTTATTTACATTATGCAAAATTACGATTAGTTTGCCAATAGTAATGGCTGATTGTGAAAATATGTTTTGTACTAAAATATTATGTGCATATAAACATACGAGTATAACTTACTTCTGAATTTCCATCTGATCCATCAGCTCCTCCGACGGTATTTTGGCCTTTGTATCCATAATATCCTGATGATACACTTGTACCTGTACCACCGTATCCGGGATTGCCATTGCCAGCGGGACTACCATATTGGGCACTGACGAATGATGTTAAAAATACATTCAATAATAGAATGAAAACGACCTAAATAGACAAATATGGTTATGAAAGCTATAAATTTAATTTTGAAATTATACAAATGCATACATCATATTTACATGCAAGAGCGGTGCCATGGGTGGCCTGGGAGAGATGGCAATTGCCATCCACCCCTCTTTTTATAAACTATTGAACAATATTCAACAGACTATTTTACACCATAAAAAGTACCAATTCAATTTGTAAGTTTTGTTTATATTGTACCAAATAATACCATTAATACCTAATAAATAGGTAGTGAATAAATAAATAAATTAAAAAGTTATTTTATTTCACTTTTAACAATATTGTATGTATGTGAACCTATGCTATTTTGTATGTTATCTATACTAAAGAAAATTTGTTTGTTTAAACCGATTTTACAAATAAAAATTACCATCAGAAAGCTACACTACTTCAAGGATCTATAAGCTATATTTTATCTCAATAAAAAGACTTTATTTTTTTTACAACTATGAATTTTTTATAGAACACGAACAAAATATATTTTGGTTATTATATGTATAGTATCTGTCCTGAAATATGAAATATTTCATTTTTAAATTTTTTTTAATACAAATATTTATGATGGTGATTTTATTATTTATCAATTATTAATTATATAGTCCAAGATTACTAGGTATAATCACTATAATCATTGATATTAACGAAATATGAGTGCTGTGGGTTAAAGGACTGGGATTTATCGGTATCGGTTTCGGTACTGGTTCTCCAAAAATAAAATAACTGTTCAGGTTCACGTTCGGTTTTGGTTTTTTGATAAAAAAAATAATATTGATTTCAAATAATTTTGGTACCGGTTACAGATAATTTAGGTACCCAAAAGTGTAATAACTTTCAATACTGAATGGGGGTTTTGTATAGGTCTAAAATTAATAGTATAAGAAATATTAGGAAACTCATATGACCATACATAGTGTATACACAATATAGTAATACCATTAAATTATGATAAATCATTTTATTTTTGAACCTAAAAGAACCTTAACTAATTTAAGAACCCCGGTTCGGTTCCGGAACTTTATTCAACAAAATAAAGATTTCGTTTCCGGTCTTTTTAGGTTCGGTTCCAGTCCTTGGGCCTGTGGTTGAAATATTACTATAGTACCTATATATGTATAATATTGTATACATGTATAATTTAAACATTTTTGTATGTTTTTTTGCCAATATAAAGATTTTGTATACCATTTCAAATGTATAACCAAAGGTTAGATATAAATATACCATAAAATTATGAAGGTAATTTATGAAAATTATATGTAAATATAAAAATTATTAAAAAAAAAAATCATTAAAATCTTGAAATGGTTCATGAAATATTCCATGAAATATTTTAATTACAATTTTTAATTTCATGATATTTTCAAACACTTATTATATGGTTGTTATTGATACATAAAATAAAATAGTTATTATGATTGAATATAATTTTAGACCTGTTGCCTGTATTATATATATTTGGTATAAACCATCAAAATGACTGTGGGTTTAATGAAAATTAAAATGAGATAAACCGATGGGCAATAATTAATAGGGAACCGTTTATTCCAATATATTATAATAGTTGGATATAATTTAATACAATGTAGGTACTACAGAAACATCAGTCATTAATAGATTTTAAGAAAAAGTCAGCGGCACGATAAGTAGGTACACTTTCCTTCTATATTAAACAAATAATAACGTTATTTATGTTTAAAAAATAAATAAAATTATTACAAATAAATATGCAATGTTATGATTAATGCGTTAAAAATCAAAGTTAACCTTAAATCTTTTTTTTAAGCTTTAACCATCATTACACCGGGTATTAAGTAACGAATTTAACACGAAGTTAGAATCATATATGTGGTGGCATTTTGTACGGTCATCGAAATGCACGGAAGACGGCTATCTTGAAGTATCTTCTATATAGATATTAAATAAATCGCATAATCACAAGCGCTAGTCTCGCGGGTCACGCTGGGCGGAATGGCTTTAATGTTATTAAATCGAATTTGTCCTGACTGACTCACTATCTGATCAACGTAGAGCCTAAACAATCATAACTTGAGGCTTGCAATGTTCATGGTACCTTCGCACCACCGTGTAAGTGTGCACTAAAAAAGCATTTTCTAAAATTCACATTTTAATGTGGTGCTTGCACAAGTATTTTGAGATTCAAGATTCAAGATGAAAATTTTAAAGTTTTGAATACCATGACACCGAATATTAAATAACGAGTTAAACAAAGTTTGAACCACATTATAGATTTCGCAAAAATGCATTTTTAATGGGAAACGAAGTGACGGAGTTAGCTTCTAAGGCGTATAATTTTATAACTTTAAAAGGTTTAAATTATCATTGTCGTATTAGATACGTAGACGTATTTACGCAGTAGCGTACGAAGGATTTTAGTTCGGTTAAGGTTTCACTTGAGAAAATAATTGACATTAGTTTTTATATAATTGGTTATAACAAATTATAGTTGAACTCAAATTTAATTTTTATTATTAATTATAGCCTTCGAGGTGTAATAAACGTGATAATAATCGATGGATGATGATACACCATACGAAGACTATGGCAGAAGTTTAGCAATGTTCTAAATCAGTAAAAAAAAAAACTGAAACTATGGCGTCGTCTTTGTCATATTTAACAATTGATTTTATATTTATTAAAAGTCTATCTACTCTGTGAATCAAAAGGGTGGAAAAATAATCATTTTTTTTTTTGTAGAAAGCAGAAATTTCAGGAGGGTAAGAACCCTAGAACCCTACTTCTGAGTACGCCACTGTATTCGAGTATTGTACATATTGTAGGCTACACTTAAGTTGCAATGTGTAAATACTGGATATTGTAGGTACATTATATAATAAGAAACTTAATTGTTTTTGCATTACAAAAATTGAATACGTTTTCATGAGATAGGAAAGTATAAATGTTGTTTTTGGTAAAATTATAATTTTATCCATATTCCAATGAATTATGAAATTGATAATAATTGAATAAAAAAATATGAACAACATATTATTTTAAATTATAATCAAACGAGTTTATTAAAGTTTAAGTTAATAACTAGGTATTACATATTATAATAATGTATTAAACATGTCATTATATGGTATTATTATAGATTATTTGTCTGCGTTTTAATATCTTATACCTACATATAAAAATATTTGTTTTAAACAACAAAAGTGTAAAAAAACAACAACTGCACAAGTACATAATACACATACAAAATAATTTATAAACAAATACGTGGTATGCACTGGCGATGAATTATTTGTTCAATAGAAAAAATATTTATTTAATTTTTTATATAATTTTTTATCATCTTATAGTTATTAATCCATAAGAAAGTTAGAAAAATATTATAGATTAAAATTATGAAATTCTTATTATTATACTCTATCATATTATAATATTATACAATATATTATTTGTATATAGTAGGTTGCTGTAAAACTTCTAAGCGTCTATTAGTATAGCTAGGTAAGTACTTTAAAATTTTAAATTGTCATAGGCAATGGGCAATGGTTATTATAAAAATCATTATACGTTACTATATTATGGACCAATTTAATTGTATAATAGTTTCTATTATGTAGATACTTGTATGCATTTTGTAGGAAATATATCCTATAAACTATTTTCGGATTCAACAAATAAAAAGCTTTACATCAAACAATTTACATAATATTTATTACTAATCGTTATTAAATAATATTTTTTATTATTATGATTGGATATCTACCAAATTGAATATTGTATATTGATTTGAATATTTGTTTGTAAAAATTTTAAAAGTATGCAGGTACTTTAAGATCATTTGGATTGAATATGATTTAAAAAATAAAAATTATATTAATACCTAATTGAAAATTAAAATGATCATACAATAAATTATAAACTTGGGGATCTAGCAGATCTAGGTACCTATCAAGAATATTTTTAAATTAATTTAATGTGAAAAATAAAATGTAACAATGAATGAATTGTTTGATTAAAATAAATATAATTGTGTAGGTACACGTATTGTAACTTGCAACGGTTGCAACTATATTATTCTGAATATTTAACACAAAATTCCTAGAATCAATAAATATGATTAACGATTAGGTATGCTAACGAATAAAAAGATACATTTGTCATTTAATATAGTCTCATCCGATGTGTAAAACATTTCAAATGATTATTTCAAATGTCTCACTAAGTGTTATTTTATATTTTATTATGGTAGCATAAAATGCGTATAGAAAAAATAATAATATTAATTATTATTTATTAATAGGTATAATATTAATATTCACGTTGTGCAGTATATTGTATGTACCAGGTACCTATAATGTAGGTAACTAGGTAATATTGTTTTTCGCTTACCTTTTGTTGGCTCATGGTTGTGCGGTGGATAATATTTAAGTGTGAAACGTAAGTGTACAGTCCTTACACGAAATAGACGATAGGTCTATGTACACTGGAATAGTTATAGACAGCAACTGAGTTGGTATTTTTCCCGTTCGACGGCACTATCACAAATGATTTACTTTGATTGAGACGGGACGTCTTATATAGTCGCCGACTGAGTGCAACTGATGTTAGCATAATATGATGTAAGTTCTAGGTTGTACAAAAAAAAAACGACCTAGACGGCACTGGGTTAGTTCATCTACACAAGCTATATTATTATAATATTACTAACCATAACCGTTTACTGATAATAATGTATACCTAAGTCAATCCCGAATCACTGAAGTAAGTACCTACTATATGTTTAAATTGTATGCGGTATAATAATAGCTTAAAACCAGGGTCGTATTTAGATTCACCACCTAGAAGCAACAAATTAAACACCATCAGTTATGAAAATAAAATACAATTTTTAGATTCTGAGAAGAGCGAAATAAAATATTGATTTTACAATGATGTGTGGGTTTTTTCTATCTATTAGCAACATTTCGGGTCATAAAAATGCTACCATACATGGACAAATTTTCATACAATTTTGAATCTTTTTGAGATATTTATAGCCATGAGAAATTTTTTAAATTTTGTAACAGATTTTTCAGTTAGAAAATTCATAAAAATTTTTCTTTTCATTGTTAACACATCCATTACAACGACATACTTGACAACTACTCAGCAGTAGAGTGGTACCCACTTGTCCACCTTTTTTAAAATACAATTAATATTAGTTAAATAGTACAAAAAAATAACAGTTAAAAAATATATAAATACTAATATTTACCAAAAAAATAAAAATAAAATAAATTCAAACAAAAATACCAAAATTGTATTGTGCAATCAAATAACCGCTTTTTTCCCATAAATTAAAGTTTCCCTGACATTGTCATCTAAACTCATTGCTTACAAAATTACATTTTTTTGACATTTAGTAAATAAATATCAATAACAACAGTAGTGTCATAAGTCATTAGGTATAATGATGATGATACATAGTGTTTGACAGTGTACTGTGTTTCAACTATAACATTAGTAATAAGAGATACTACCTACTACGTTATAATGTATTTACAATGAAGAAGATAATAAAATAATAAAATTATAATAAATGGTCGTTTGGGCGTCCACGCTTGAGTCGGCGTACAGAAAGTGGGTCACTAACTTAGTCTGTAGAATTTCGCACTGTGATCCGAATTGAAGTGGTTAAAGAAATTTATTGCTAATTTTTTTATGTTCCTACTCAGTTATTGTAGGTAGCTTCAGAAAGTTGTTGTGGAGTGCAAGATTACAAACAAACCCTGCAGGAGCGTTAGATATCACAAATTAGGATTGGAATACTTGTATTTTGTGTATGTAGATTTTAGCTCAATTTCCACACACAGGGGTCAGGGATCGCATATACGAGTAATGGTCGTAGGATTTGCATGACAGAAAATGAACAATTAACATACACAATCAAATAAAAATGTACAAATTATTTTTTATAAATAAAAAATTGTCAAAAATTAGCATTTTTGAAAGTAAATCATGTATATTACTCCAAATAACGCCGTATTTACTAGTTTTTATATAGGAATAGGTACCTTAAAAATGTTTTTCTTCGAAAATTCTCCCTATTTATAAGCACATTCTTCTTCTAAGATCGTTGTCCATAGATAATAAATACAATCACGAAAGTCGTGTCACGTTTAACAGCGTATTGGTGTATTACTTGGAAATTATGGAAGATATGAAAACAAAATTTTTAAGATATTTTAGGTATTAAATTACGTACGGCGTAATTAAATACGGCGTTATTTGGAGTAATATACGCCTTTTTCTTTTAAACATTTTTGAATTGAATAAAAATGATCTGTACATATATGATTTTATCTGATCAATGTGTATGTCAGTTGATAGCACAATAAAATTTAAAAAAAATTTAAAAAAATTACCATAAAAAGGGTTTTATTCATAACTTAAGGTATACTATCTTATGACGCCGGCCGGCCATCTCCCATTGTATAATCACCCTCATTCATCGTCTGGTTCCAATGATGCAATATTGCTTCGCAATTATAAGCACGCAATCATAGTCTTGCAGTAGGTATATATGTATATAGGTTATAGGTATATTAAAATACCGTATATATATATATATAGTAGGTACCTATATAAATGCCACGGTGCAGGGCTATTGAAAATACTAAATATATAATACCTACCCACATATATAAAATATTATAATCGAAATTTGCGTATCGACAAGTGTTACGTAGCAGTCTCGGTCCTAATTATTATTATTATTATTATCTCAATGCCGCTTGTTCCAACGTATAGAAGAGCTCAAGAGGAAGGAGATATAAGGTAATAGGTATTATTTTCATGTATCGTTTTCACTAGGTGAACAGCAAAATCTCTATCCGATCCGCCAAATATAGTACGCTCTTATTATGGTTTTCATGATAAATTGTTATCTCCTAGGTTCCCGATAAGAAAATCGATAATATAAATAATATATTATAATATAATTATAATTTCAAATTTCGACTCTAAATACACAGATGACACAACCAAATATGATAACATTATTACAATTCAAATTAAGCACGATAGAAATTAATTATCCGACTAATTATTTTTCGCCGAAATAACGTGGATGTTCGTTCGGTATTAAAAGTTAATAGTTTTTCGTGCGATTCGTGACCGTTAATAGCCCACATTCGATGTGACCTGAAATCATCATTATTGCAAAACTGTATTTATTCGTAACTAACTTATTACATTTTACAAGTCACAACTACTTGTAGATTTGAAAGGGAATGCTAAACAATCAGTTTAAACATAAACATTAAATATTTTTTATTTAAGTATGTCAATTACAACATTTTTATTTACATTTTTAAATTTATTATTTGTATTTTGTATAATTTTAAAAGATTTCAGTATAATTATGAATTAGAGATGTCTTGAATAATTACTACCTATAGTTGGTAGTTGGTACACTACAGCGGTATCATAACCAATAACCATAACTATAGAGAAGGCAACGCACATTTTTTCACGAAATATTATGTTTTCAAGGCAATTTTAATATTTACTAGCATAGAAACATTGAACATTTAACACTATTTTAGTAAATGTTGAAGATGATTTTTTTAATATAATACCTATTAGCAACTATTAATCAGTCAGTGGAATTTAAACTTTTATGTGGGGGCTATCCATGCGTCACATAATAAATTAGAAAACAGTAATTATTATTAAAATAAATTGTATTCCTATATTATGCATCTTTAGTTGAAGGTTATAAAAGTGAGGAAGTGGATAACGCTCTGCTGTACATTAGGTGTCTAGAGAAGTCACTGTAATGGATGTGTTGAATTTGAATTCAATGATAAAAATCATTGTGTACGAAAAACGATTCTGATCGAAGATTGTCTGTCAGTCTATAAAAAGTATATTTTATGATATTATTGTGATTAAAGTAATTTATTTTACTATTAGCCATTAGTACAACCATCGATTATAAATATTATAGATCGCTCACTCGTCAGTATTTATGAAAAATGGATGTGGCTGTTACGAAGCGCGTCCTTTTCGACGCATTAATTACTTAATATGAGTTATGGGTAGTCTTGTAATGGATACTTTTAAAAAGCATTCAAGTACAAATACAGGGCCACGTTCCCTTAAATGGGCCTTAACAAAAAAAAAATCAATGCAAAATCTAACTTCATAAAAACTTATATTCGTTAGAACCTACCTTATAATTGTACCTACTTGTCTTTCACAAAAATATTTTTATTGTTTCAAGTTTCAACAAATAGATTATTATTAAAATAATAAGTAGGTATTAACCTATATCTTATTATATTTTTATAGATACTTATAAATGAAAAATAATAAATTATAATACACCTATACATTACAATATTAAATAAAATCATTACAACACTCAACAGAAAATCAAATTTTTAATAATAGAAAGTTATAGATTTTAGTTATATTTATAAGTAAAAGCAGAAACACAAGGCTTTGAATAAAAATTAATATTATATTACGATATATCGATTGATCTTAAACATTAAATGGTGATGAGTATATCACTATTAGTGGTTATTTTATTTAACTGGTTATCGAAATTTATTTATACCTCATCGTCCTGGGTTATCATTCGTACTATTTATGTTGTAGCTAAAACATTAAACAAAGGCCCAGAATGAATAAAAGTCATACAAATAGACACAGGCCACGGGGTGTGCCACATACAAATTTGAACCTCAAATGCCTATAAAAAAACTGTTATATATTTTTTAGTTACCGTATGAATTATTTGTGATACCTAATCTTTGTTTCAAACTTTCAATTCCTTAGCTATACAAATTGAACTTTTTATATATTTTTAACTATATAAACTCTTTACAAATTTTCGAGATTTTGATGAATTTTGTTAAAATTTGAACATTAAATACTTATAAAAATATCATAATAATCGAATATTAAACTGTGTCTAATTGGCAACTCACGTGGTGAGCATTCTGCCTTTTATATATTTTATGTGTAATAAAAATATTAATCAAAAAATGCATTCTCATTATGGTGCCTACATTTTTGTGAGTTAATTCTGATAACGTTTTTATTTTTTATAAATAGACTGTTATTAGATAGGACTAGGACAGATAGGTATATTATCATTAAATATAATAAATAATTTTTCATATTAGACGATTATTGTTTTATCTTATTTTTCATTTTTATAAATACAATTCAAAAATAATATGATCGCTAAATTTGTATTATTTAGCACCTCTCCAGACCAAGATCATCGAACGAACAAGACAGAATAATGGACACATTGGTACATCAAACTATGTGACAACTCAAAATGTCTCGTCAACACCGAAACCGCTTTCGTTTTATAATTACTTCCTTCTGGAATATATCTTCTAAAATTGACTTCCTCGTTTCAAAAAAATAGCACTCCACAGTCCACACACAGCAATCATAGAAAACTTCTGTTTCAAAACTACCGGCATTGATATCAACATTTATAGTAAGGTAAGTTAAAGTAACATGCAAACTTTTAAATAAATTAAAAAAAAAATTGTAATAACCGTAATTAACTATACTAATCAATGTAAATATAAATATAATTGTAGGATAATTACCTAGCTGTTGAAGCTTTATACTTAATAAAATATAATGATAATAATATTGAGTGGCTGAGTATAGGTAGGTGTAGGTACTAAGTTGTATTGTATAAAATTCGTATGTATGGGCACTATATATTATAATATGTGAAGTTATAAGTAATATTATGTAATGAAATACGTAGCTCAATTTTTTTATGAATATGAATAAATTATTATGTATGTAGACGAAAAATGAAGGAAAAAGAGAATATTCAAGCAACACTTGCAGTGTTTGACAAATTTAATTGTTTTTCTAGTAATTCAAAAATGAATAACCGTACCTACAGAAACTTTAAATTTTCACCAAATATTTATTTATTTTAGCATTTATCAAAAAAAAAATTTATTGAAGAAGTAGATTTCATTTTTGTATGAGTATTTGATCGAAGTTTTTCAAAACTCGCATTTTAAAGAGGTGTTAACTTTAAGATTCACAATGAAAATCGATATTTTTTGTTTTGTTTTTAAGTACCTAGTTGCCATTCGCTATAGATTATAATAGTAATTGTAAAAATTAATGTTTTATCATATACCTATAAGGTTGCCACTGGTTACTCAAAATAAAATTTTTATTACTATGACTGGTAATAACGTGTATAATATTATGTATAATCTGTATTTGATATATTTTGATTTCAATACTATTACTCGCTTGGATTGAAATCATAACTATAGGTACATATTTGTTTATTTTTACAACTATTGGTCACCAGTTAGCAAAAATAGTTACTTATTAGTTATTACTATTCTAGATTTAAAATTAAGCGTTTTCTTTATTTCTATTTTTTTTAATTTTTTTAACACCATTACATCGAATAATATATCGAATTGAAAAAAGTTTGAATTATATACCTACAATTTGGAATTTTTTCGAGCAACGATGAGGTGCATGGGGTCAGCTGGTAACATATTGATATGATAATAGGCTGACAGACGCGGTCTTCGATCAGAATCGTTTTTCATAATATGCAATGATTTATCATTGAATTCAAATTATTTTTTAATTATTAATATTTATAACTTGTGTTGTTGCTTTAATATTAGAGTGAATTGACCTATTACTTGATAAGAACATTATACCATTTATACCAGTGTTCATACGTTGTCTTTTTTTAAGTTATTTCAATAATTAAATATTTGTATGCAAGTCATGAGTATATAAAATATTACAGTTTACATTATGATTTAAAAAATATCGTTATATCACAGAAAAATGTAAATATCGTGAAAAATGCAATATCCAATGTATAAACACAAGTTATGTGGATAATAATATTGATGATACGTAAATTATCTCTAATATTATTGCTATTGACACAACATTTCTTCAACTGAACGCAAAATATTTGCTATATTCCAAGTGGATCAGAGAGGGAAAACAAAATATTATATTACACAGTCACATACTCACATGAGTACTTCACCACACCTCCAGTAATATGTATCCATGAGAATGGTTTTACGTGGCACAAAGTTACGGAGTTACGGAGACAGACAGTACCTATTCAACAGTAGCAGGGACAGGAACGTTTAGGTTTTTTAATGGTTCCGGTTCCGGTACTTAAATTTTTTTTTTTTGGATTTTTGAGTTTTTCGAAAGGCTAACTTAACCTAAACTATAGAAAAAATGTATATATATGCCTTAGCGTTTTCATTCATTCGATAACT
This sequence comes from Nasonovia ribisnigri, assembly GCA_027563435.1. Lineage (NCBI taxonomy): Eukaryota > Metazoa > Arthropoda > Insecta > Hemiptera > Aphididae > Nasonovia > Nasonovia ribisnigri. The sequence continues at coordinate 31,199 of JANEHU010001665.1, forward strand.
GAAAATAAATTAAAATTATTTATTTGTACAGATTCATTTTTAGATTCTGAGCGGAACGATGAATGTATTGATTTTACAATGATGTGTGTGTGTTTTTTTTAATTTGTGTCTGTTATCACTAGGGCCCGGAAGTTCATGCATAAAAAACTATCAAAATATGCATGCAAATATGCGCTTAAAATCTATAAAATATGCGCTAAATATGCATTTAAAAAAAAGAAAAACTCAAGTTATTTTCGTTTTTGGTAAAAAAAAATAATTAAAATATGGGGAAAAAACAAGCAAAATGTATTTATTAATTAATATGGTATATTATGTTATATTTACTTTAGGAATTACAATTTACAACCAGTGGCTTTGACAGGTTTTCAAATACAAATGAACGGCAATTATCAGCCAACATATTTTTGTAAAGAGAAATATCATGAATTATCGCATGGACTTCCGGGCCCTAGTAATTACATAATATTAAATTATTTAAGTATTACCTGAATAATTTTAAACAGGTTTTTATACTCAAAGACCGAAATTTCTATAAAATATTAATGAAAAAAAAAAATATCAAAGGTAAAATGCAATAAAATGCAGTAAAATGCAATTTTTTTTTAAAATATGCATATTATGTAAAAAACCTCAAAATATGCGAAAATATGCAAACTAAAATTTCATTTTTGAACTCATCAGGTTGTGATTCAAATTTGTAGCTCATACAGCAACTTTTGTATTCACTCATTAAAAACATGCAAATGCATGAACTTCCGGGCCCTAGTTATCACCTTTTGGGACTGTAAAAATGCTTAATGCTTCAATTTTCTGTTAGAAAAATTAATCTAGTTGGTACTTTGGAAGATTAAATACAAAAAATAGTTTTTTCTTCTATTTCTTTTTAACTATTTTTTATATTTTTTGGTTATTCAAAAACTAATAACCATAGGTCCTTGACATTTTCATCAAATGTATATTTTATCATTTTCTATACATCATGATAACAATTTCAAAATATTTTGATTCTTTTTAATGTACATATTATACACATTAGACATTTTCGATTTTTTAGTTTTTTATTCTATAAATATCAATAACATTTTAACTTGAATAAAAAAAATTGAAAATTGAATACAAGGTTCCTTATAAGTTACAATAGCAGTTAGGAAATATTAAAGATCCATTGGGAAGATTTTTTTTATAAGTATTTAAAGTTCAGTATTTGACAAAATTTATCAAAATCTTGATCATTTTCTAATTATTTTATACTTAAAAAATTAAAAAATGTTCAATTTTTATAATTAAAGATTGAAAATTTAGAATAACAATTCTCATAAATGTTTCATACTGTAACCAAACAATCTAAAAAATATATAAACACAGTTATTTTTTACAGAGATTTTAAGTTCAAATTTGGACGAAATTACGTATTAAAACCATGAATAACAATTTTATTATTTTGTTGTAATTTAAAAATATTATTTGTAGATATACGAAACTTTTAGAGTATATTATTAATTATTATATTTTATACACACAATGACATATTCAAAAGTATTTTTTTTGGAAAAAATAAATTTATCATACTGTTGTTTTAATGCTTAATAGTAAAATAAATTACTTTAATCGTAATAATATCATTATATGTACTATTTATCAAATCTATACTTAGTTATACTTACTTATACTCCGATCATAATCATTTTTCGTATCTGTGATTTTATATCATTGAGTTCAAATTTAATACCATCCATTACAGTGACCCACTTGTAACTTACTGTACAGCAGAAACACCCATATATCCGCTTTTTTATTTTGTTTTTTAATTTATTTATTAAAAAATATTGAATTTATTATCAAAAAAATAAAAACGATACAATACAGATAAATAGCTCTATTCAATGAAGTGTAATAATTTGGTAAATCTTCTGTGGATAATATAGGTACTCGTAAATTTGTTTCACTTGAAACGGTTTTTTTAACCTAACCTAACTTAACCTTATTCCTAATTACCACCTTTAAAAAATTTCATTAAAATTGCCTACGTTAAACCCCTTAAATATTCATCTTAACACATTTTGTGGTTCTTTGGTTTTCTATTTCAGTCCGCACTAGATGTCCAGATTGTATTTTGTATATTAATTTTTTTTGTTTTTGTTGTAAATGGATGTATGGTGTGTCAGCCCAAATCAATATATTACTATATACAATGTACCTATTGAATATTAAACTGTGTCTAATTGGCACTCACGTGGTGAGCATTCTGCCTTTTATATATTTTATTTATTAAAGTTGTTTATGTATAATATAAATATTAATCAAAAAATGTATTCTCATTATGGTGCCTTCATTTTTGTGAGTTAATTCTAATAACGTTTTTATTTTTTTATAGATACACTGTTATTAGATAGGTGTATTATAATTTAATATAATAAATAATTTTTCATAGTAGACGATTATTGTTTTATCTTATTTTTTGTTTTTATAAATACAATTTAAAAATAATATGATGATAGCATATTTTTATATTATTTGAACTTTTACCAGTTTATTGAGTGTAAACATCGTTTCATCAGGTTAAGTGAGGAATTTAATGTGTTAAAAAGTCTGCATTTATTTTAAATTATAATCATATATATATTATACCAATAACATATTACCAGTATAATAATATTACAGTAGACGATTCGGGAGAATGTACATCATAAAATTTATAATTTAATACAATTTTCTATTGTTTGTGCCATATAAATATTTATTCACAATCGGATCATATTAAAATAAATCTTATATATTATATGACTTGCACACCAGGCTGTAACTAAAAAGAAATTTTGGGGTGAGGGGCCCATTTTTTTAGTCGAGATAGGTACAAGATACATTTTATAATGTAAACTATCTATAGTTTAGAGAACCCAAAAAAGATGTATAACTGTGTTATGAGTTTATGACTTTAAGCTTGACGAATGTCAAAAGAAATTATTGATAACTAATCTGATCAATTTCAATTCATAAAAAATAATAATTGTAATAAAAATATAACACGCATTTTATAAAAAAAAAAAACAATATGTTTATTTGTTATAAAATAATAAAATAATTTAAATTAAGTAACTATATTTAGTCAAAATACGTTAGGTATACATTTATGAATATTTTGTTGTACGTAATGTTTGTTCGTTACAATTTGGTCGATGACCACTTCATAGCTTATTTTGACTGTTTTTGAATAATAAAATTAAAAATTAAATACACAATTAAGTACAAGGGCGAAAAAATCGCTTAAAATATTAAAAATTAATCAATTAAACAAACGTTACAAAGGTATTAATTAATATCCTCCGTTCTTGGGTTGAGGTGCAGCGTAAGATCCCTTTACACCCGTCGGGTAACTCGGGGCAGACGATGGGAAACCCGGTGCCGATGAAGGATAGCTTGGGGCAGACGATGGGTAACCACCTGGAGCCGAAGAAGGATAACCAGGGGCAGCCGCAGAAGGATATCCAGGGGCAGCCGCAGAAGGATAACCAGGGGCAGCTGAAGGATAACTAGGAGCAGCAGAAGGGAAACCTGGTGCGGACGGATAACCTCCTTGGCTGCCTGGTTGAGATGGTTGTGGTTTAGCTTCTCCTTCATAGTTGACCTTGGCATTGTAACCATTTTCGTCGGCTGTGTATGTTACTACTTGATTACGACCGTCCGGAAGAAGAACGCTGTACGCTCCGGTCACTCGCTTGCCGTCACTGTTGGCTTCGTGCTTGAAGTCGGTATTGGTGGGTGCGTCTTTCACTTGGTAAGCAAAGTTGAACGGCTCGGGCTATATTAAAGCAGTCAAAAACATTGTTCAATACAATTAATAATATAAACTAATAAATATTGAATAACTCTAGACAATACAACTGATGTCAATATGTAGGTAAAGCCTATACCGTATTATAGCCTTATAATGTATGTAGGCGTTACTGTATAAGTTAAAAGTTAAAACTGTTTGGCTGTATTTAAATTCAGAATTATAACTTAAAACTGATTCGTTCGTCTTCTGTTACTTGAGTTACATGAAAATATAACTGTGCATTCGACTAAAATCTTGTACGATTCACATTATATTCAAGATTCCAATTGCTACAAAGTATGATGGTGTAATTTATGAAATTAATAGACAATTGTTCAACTAATAATAATAGAAGCAACTATTAAAAAGTTAGGTACGAAAATAAGACATTAAAATGTTTAGGTGAACATGTACTAGCTGGGTATTACTTTTACAGATTCTTCCTACCTACAGCAACGTTAACTATACAAATTTTACAACACGGTTGCTTAAAAAAAATGCATTAGACACGATAGGTTAATGTGTTTATGTGTATTTTATAATATGGGTTAACGCTTATAAAGTTTATTATACTTATAGTTTTCTATTATTTTCACAGGCCATTGGTAGGTACTTAAAAATAAAATGATTTGGTAATTTGCTAGTTGTGACACATCACAGTAGTCAGTGGTTATCATACCCTTTATTTTAGTCATTCCATTTTAAGTTAAATATAATTTACGTGGAGTATCTTTTATAGAAATAATAAATTCTAGTATCCTAATTTATAACGTCATATTACGTAATCAACAAAATAATATCTTTGCAGTAGTAAAGAACAACATTTTATGTAATAATTGACAAGGAATAGAAATTATACGATTTTTTAATAAATACTTACTGTAAAATCATTTAATTTAATAATTTACAGCATATTAAACATTTGAAAAATTGAAACTTTAAAGAAATGTGGAAAACAGAATCTTTATACTTTATAAGTGTACCTACTTATTGTGTTCAATAACTTATGGTAATTAACAGTTTTAAGTAAATTCTATTTAAAACTATATAATTATACCAAGGTGTAATTAATTCGATTGAGAATATTCCTATCTATATATAATACCAAAACACCTTACCTGACGGCTGACACCATTGTCTATAGTTAACTACCATATTATAATAATAACAATATTGACGTGGGTACATATTAATATTTTGTTATGAAATGTATTTGCATTATGCAAAATGGTGATTAGTTATGCCAATAGTAACGACTTATTGTGAAAATATGGTTTGTATTTAAATACAATGTGCATATAAACATAGAACTTACCTCTGAATTTCCATCTGATCCACCAGCTCCTCCGACGGGATTTTGGCCTTTGTGTCCATAATCTCCTGATGGTACACTGGTACCTGTACCACCGTATCCGGGATTGCTATTGCCAGCAGGACTACCATATTGGGCACAGACGAATGATGTTAAAAATACATTCAATAATAGAACGACAACGGCCTAAAAATACGAAATATGATTATGAAAGCCCTTAATTTAGTTTTGTATAGTTAAAAATATATACATAATATCTTTATGTCATATCACTCGACACGCATATGCATGCGACTTACTGATGCACCTACTGCCCTTATTGATGTGTTGTGAAATGTCCAAATTAAAGTTAATTAAAATTTTAAATTTTAATTTAAGAATAATATTGACAATTAGGTAGGATAGACATTATAATACATTACATTTTGTGAGCAATCTTTGCTCATTATCTTAATCAAATCTAAAAATCGTAATATAATATTATTTCTTATTACATCTATTGATATTTTATAAACATTTTTTTAGGTTGATTCTATTGCTATCTGGTTAATAACTTAAATAGTATAAAATAAAAGAATAATTTCTAATGTCAAAAACAAATTTAATTGAATTATATAATTTATACAAATGCAAATAAATTATCATAGTACGTAAGAACATTTTATAATTATATGTATTTTGAATATCAACAAAGAAAACCTATTTAACTTACGACGTTTTTGTTTAATTTACAATATTCTTCAGGAAGTATGAAATATTGGGAAAAAAACTAAATAAGTACCTATAATGAATGAATTGTAAAAATGAAATCATGTGTGGGTACCTATTGTGTGTTTACTGTTTTATTGTAGGTACCTACCAATGTGAATTATAGAAAAATTAGAATTTCGTATTATAAGGAGTAAGGACAAATGAATGACGAATCAGAGGTCACAATTTGTTTTCATAAAATAGTGAAGATGTACTGACTCATATATGGTAACAAAAAATAAAAGAAGCATACTTTATTCTATATTATTAAGACCTATATAGTAATATAGTATATACAACTACGGACATGCGTAATGTAGGTAGGTGCCTAATAAACAATTATTTCCAAAAAAATCATTGAACAATGTTCAACACTTTCTCATTTTAAATTATACAATTAATGATTACATTTATAAGCATTGTTTATATCGTACCAAATAGTGCCATTAGTACCTACAAATTACAATATATTTAATAAATTGTCAATAAAAATATATATATATATTAAAAAGTTATTTTATTTCACTTTGAAACAGTAGGTATTATGGATAGTCGGATACATAATACTTCATACCTATCACCTATGGTATTTTCTATGTTACAACTTCTAAATTAACAGTGTCGTATTAGATTCTTATGTATTCAAGTATTGAAATTATTGTTGACTAAAGTAACAATATGTAACTGAGGTACTGTATATTGTACCTATATTGTGTATAAAACTAAAATGTTTTTGCATTACAAAAATTGTATACGTTTTCATGAAATAGGAAAATACAACTGTTGTTTTTAGTTAAATTATGATTTTATCACTTGAATGAAGTTATGACAATAATTGAACAGAAAAACTAAGATCAATAATTAAAATATAATAATAAGAGTTTATCCAAGTGTAATTAAGTTATTAACTATATATATTATAGTATAATATTGTATATTAATTACCATTATATGGTATTATAGAATATTTGTGTGTATTTTAATATCTTAAACACATAATTACATCAAAATATTTGTCTTAAATATTGAGCTTTATTTTGTTTGCTTATTTTTTATCGACAAATTTAAATTAGGTACTTGACGCTTAACTGACGTTATTTACACCACGGTTATGAATGTATTATTATTAATGATAAATGCTTAATATTATTATATTTTTGGTAAGTAGTAAAATATAATATATTGAAATAAGTTAAAACTTGAATTAAAGTGATTCCTTTAAGACTTTGTGTACCTAAGAATTACTTAAGTACCTACTAAAGCACACATATCTTCACAAATACACAATACACATACAAAACAATATATTATAAACAAAAACGTGGTATGCACTGGCAATGAATTATTTGTTCAATAGACAAAAAATGTTTATAATATTTCGTCCATAAGATAGTTGGAAAAATATTATAAATTAAAATTATCAAATTTTTAATGTTATACTTTATCATATTACGTTAGATTAACTGTATTCGAGGTTTGTATAAGATGGGTTGCAGTCAAATTGCTAAGCGTCTTTAGTAGAAAAATAGGTACCTATACTACGAATTACAATTTTAAAATTTTCATAGACAATGTTCGTAATAAAAATTATTATACGTTACTATTATGGACAAATTTAATCGTATAATAGTTTCTATACAAATTGATTTTGTAGATAGGTACTTGTATGCATTCTGTGAAAAATGTTTCCTATTAACTATTTTTTCATTCAACATAAAAAGAGTTTTAAATAAAAAAATGTAATATTTAGTACAAATCATTATTCAATAATATTATTTATTATTATGATTAGATACCGCAACCTACTAAATAGCCACATATTTGAATATTTGTTCGTAAATATTTTAATAATAAAAATATACAGGTACTTTAAGATCATTTGGATTTATTTTGATTTTAATAACAGCATTTCAAAATAAAAATAAATATCTAATTGAAAATGAAAATGGTAATTTAATAAATTATAAGCTTGGGGACATTTTAGATATAGCAGATCTAGGTACCTACTACACGATTGTACTAAATAATATACTATATTGTTTTCAATTATATTATCTTTTTAATTAATTTAATGTGAAAAATAAAAATAACAACGAATGAATTGTTTGATTACATTTAATTATGTAGGTACACGTGTTGTAACTTGCAACGGTTGCAACTATATTATTTTGAATATTTAACACTAAATTCCTAGAATAAAATATGATTATGTAGGTATGCTAACGAGTAACGATACATTTATAATATAATTTTATCCGATATGTAAAACGCGTAGTGCTTTAAAATTAATATTCGCGTTTTGTAGCTGATATTATATTGAGTTTAAATAATATTATTATGTTTTTCGCTTACCTTTTGTTGACTCATGGTTGTGCGGTGGATAATATTTAAGTGTGAAACGTAAGTGTACAGTCCTTACACGAGATAGACGATAGGTATACGCACACTGGAATAGTTATAAACAGCAACGGAGTTGGTATTTTTCCCGTTCGACGGCACTATCACAAATGATTTACTTTGATCGAGGCGGGACGTCTTATATAGTCGACGACGGAGTGCAACTGAAATTAGCATACGATGTAAGATCTAGGTTGTACAAAAAGAAAAACGACCGAGATGGCACTGGGTTAGTTCATCTATATAATCAGCCCCATTCATCGTCTGATTACAATGATGTAATATTGCTCCATGCAACTGCGATACTAAACTGAGGTCAAGTGTCATTACCGGAGGCAGCGTCGTGATCTTCCTAGTAACGATTGATTATTTATCGCAACGGAAACACGCCGCGATGTTACGTATGGACTTGGAGTAAAATTACATGTGTACTTCGTGGAGCATGATTCATATAATAATAATAATAATAATAATAAATACTCCAGAAAATAAATATGGGTAAACGTCAACGTGCGCCGAAGGTAAAAATATTGCGATTAAATGTGTGCTTATTATGTCCATTATGCTAAGTGTATTGAATCGGCGCCGGTGCTAAAGTGCCGACCAAATGAAATTATAAGCACGCCATCGTGGTCTTGCAGTAGGTATATACTATTATATAGGTATGCCTTTATAAACAACGTGGTGCTATTGAAAATACAAAATATATAAATACGCATATACGTAAAATATTATAATCGAGATTATCGTGTCGACAAGTGTTACGCAGCAGCCTCGGTCCTTATTATTTTTATTATTATTATTATTATATCTCTGCCTCGCATTCCAACGTGTAGAAGAGCTGAAGAGGTATGAGATGTAAGGTAATTGGTATCGTTTTGATGTATCGTTTCCACGGGGCGAACAGCTAAACCTGTAGGCCATCCGGCGAATAGTATAACTACACGTCGGTCTATTGTTTTTGTTTTCACGGTAAATTGTTATCCCTTAGGCTCCCGATGTGAACATCGATAATAATATAATATAATTATAATTTCGAATTTCGACTCTAAACACACAGATGACGCAACCCGAACATGCATGCTAACATTATTATTATTCGCCAAAGGTAGGTACGAGATATTTGTTCAAATTATGCACGATAAAACCTTGTATGACTGAATTTCGCCGAAATAACATGGGATGTTCGTTCATTATTAAAAATTAATAGTTTTTCGTGCTATTCGTGACCGTTGATAGCCCGAAATTCATGGATGACCTGAAATGTTCATTATTGCCAAACTTTATTTATTCGTAATTAACTTATTATTAGGCTCAACTACGTGCCCGTTTGAATGGAAATGCTAAATAATCAGCATAAGCCAAACGAGTTTTAATTGAATATTTTTTATTTATGTATGTCAATAACAACATTTTTATTTACATTATTTAGGTAGGTATTTCATTTTGTAACTTATTATTTGTATTTTGTACAATATTAAGAGATTTCAGTATAATGATGAATCAGAGATGTCTAGACAAATAACTATAGTTGGTAATCGCTACAGGTACTCATGACCATAACTATAGAGGAGGCGGCCCACATTTGTTTCATTCTTCAATTGAAATATTTTTTTCTCAAGGCAAGTTCAATAATATTTTAGGATAGCAATATTTATAATTTTTTATTACATTTTGAAAATGATTTTTTGATTAATACCTATTGGCAACTTACTATTACTCAGTAGTTTGTCGAATTTAAACTTTTGTTTGGGGGCTATCTATACGTATTATAACAAATTGGACAACAATAATCATTATTAAAATAAATGTTATTTCTATATGCATCGGGCTCCTCTTATAGTTCAAGGATAAACAATTTTAATTTTCGAAATTAAAGTTTAGGTTTTCATGTATTTTTAAATCTGGTTAAAAGTATCTAAATATCGGTTAAGGTACCTTCAAAAAATAATAAATATTCTTAATTTCTTTCCTAACCTCAAGTCTAAATAAATAATATTTGACCTATTATTACCTGTACATAATAATATAACAAATTATTATGGTAATCCTAATATTATTTCTGAGTGTGAAAAATTATCACATCATTCATTATCATATCATTTGAGCCTATCTGTTAAAAATTAAATCGCCTAATTGAATCCACTCTGTTTTATTTTTAAATACTATTTATTTAGATATAACAACTAATTTATAATGTAGGTATATACATTTTGATAACATATGGAAATAAAATAATAATATATTTTATGAATTATACCTTGGTATTGAACATATTATAAAAATAAGTTAGGAAGTTACCCATTATTATAATATTATAAATTATATTATAATATTTATAAATAGGCGCAGGCAGATAACTTTTAATACTTATCTAATGGTTTATTGTTATCCGCATACCTGTAAGTTTTATTTTTACAATTCAATTTAATCCATTAATAATTTAATTGCTTGTTTTCGTTTTAAAATTGTATATTAAATTGTTTTAAATTCACAACTATTTAAATCCTAGCTTTAAGTTTTTCCAATTTCATAGGAAAATATGGTATTATGTACCTACCTGTATGAGTCAGTTTTAGTATAATACCATAATTTATGAGTTAATATTTATTACTAATTACTGCTATAAAGATAAATTATTAAAATTTTTAAACATTATTACGCAGATTATTATTCGCATGTCGAATAATACATATTACATATTATTCGAGAAAATATCAAATTACTATTAGGAAATTAACATGTAGGTATGTGGGCGAGCACAATCATTTATAATTACATAAAAAGAAAAAGTTTGTTCCTAATTTTTACATTATACACGCCGCCGCGGTAGATCAAATAATTATGCACGTGTTTACTTTTGTTTTGATTTAAATATGATATTTGTTGCCAGGTTTAGAAGCAAAGGCAATCGATCAACGACTGTTCTGTGGCAGTTTTTATTGCGTAACATTTATATGTTTATGTTGAATTTCTACTCCTACACGATCTCATCACAAATAAGTTACGTTACGAATGTAACTGTACATTAGCGAGATATGGGTTAATATGGAATGTTAAGAAGTAAAATCGTCATTCCTTGTACGCGTATATAAGTGGTTTTTAATGTTGGCATGAATGTTTTATGGAAAAAAAATGTTTGTGACATAATAATAATATAATATATAATATAATGTCATCCCTCTACCAGTCTACTATCGAGAATTACAGCAGTCCACGCAGATACTTTCATGTATTTTTTTTTCCGTTTGTTAAATATTACTGTTGAACATATTTTATCGTAGGTTTGCTTAATTGAAATACTTTCGTGATCATTTTAAGAAAACATTTTCGCACTGTCATTTAAAACTATTTAGTATAACACTATAATACTATATAGACTCTGAGGCCTATAATACTCATAGGGCAGGTCATAGCCCATAGGTATGTAAATCGTAAATGGACCAAAGAAATTACACAGCATAAAAAAATGTACCAAAAAACAACATGTTGTACAAATTTTGCTAGGAAAGTACCTACGTATAACACAATATTATTATATGATATGATTACCAAATCATCTCTAATATAGTTGCGGGAAAAAATGAAAATACTATTTATTTGTTTTGCTTTTTATTTTTACTTAATTTTCCAATGATGCAAGTGGTTGTAGGCTGCAAAAAATAAGAATCGAGGGCCGCGTGTTTTACAAGCCTATAGAGTGTTATTGTTTATTGTTTAACAATTTAAACAGATAGATACCATAATTACAGTGTGAAACCAGTGGTGTAGGGTGAAACTTAATGCGATCCCAGGGTCTGTATAGGAGGTGAAAGCCCCCTCAAACACAGAATTTAAATTATTAAATAGTAGCTCTAGAAAAAGTCTTATTATTAAAATAATAATATAATATTATTTTCCTACTTATAAATATATTTAAAAATATTTAAAACTTATCAGCTTCATTTGATAATAAAAAATAATTTCTCAGTAGTTTTTTATCATTGTCATGATAAAAGTACTGCATGGCCCCCAACTTGGACTTACATTGGGTGTTGGGGGCCTAAATACCCTACTTACTCCACCATTACAGTATTTATATTTTATTATTTTAATATGAGTACATATATCCCAGACGATGAGTGTGACATCTTATATTCGTAGTCATAATAACTTAAAATATACATTTCTTTGATTACCTAACAAAATATATAATAATAATAAATTATTCTTCGGCTATTTTATATACGTGTGCCGGACTACTCTAGTTTCATCGCTTGTACCGTGTGTTGCTATACCTGCAGGTAATCGGTTAGGTAAAATATATTATATTTACATTTTATTTAAATATTTGATAAATTGTACTTAGTGTCTTGTGTAATATCATTTACATCAAAATCCTCTCGTACCGGCCGTTTTGTATTAATTTGCCACTGAATACTGATACAGTTATACGCCGTATATCACTGTACCACAGATAGGTACTGGTGTTTTAAAAGTTACTATACCACGTAAGACGTAACAATATAATATTGTTATTAAAAGCGCTGCAAATCGATTCGGTTAATAGTTGTTATATCAGCGATCAGCCACCAGGAGAAACTTTCGTTTACCTAAATATGTTGACCGAATATAGTCGAAGTGGCACCCAACACTATTACTAGGTACCTATTATAGGTAGGTGGTTAGGTATAACTGCCGCAGCATCTTTGAGATACAATTACTAGTATCTAATAATAGTTAAGCAGTAATGACCAAAAGGTATTAATAATAGACTCGGTTCTTTTGACAGATTATAATCCCTGATGCGAAAAAACGCATGTGAATACGATGCCGATATTGATCATAATATTCATTATTCGTAAATATTTAGGTACCTACTTTATACATGCAGTCTTAAGTCATCTACGTCGATTAAAACGTTTTTTATTAACAATTAAATATTATGAATATTTCATTAGATAATATAGTAATGAATTGGTGATGTAGCTTGAAAGCCATGTATAGTTTAAGTGAAACCAATTCGTTTGATTATAGTTTATATGTGACCAAGCTAAAGAAGAATTAAACATTTTTATGTAATTAATCTTAAATACGTTTGAATTTATTTTACACAGTTATTCAATTCTTATAACATTTAAAAATCTCAACGCTAAGCACTAACGAGTTAATATTTTAAAAGTTGAGTTAATTTTAAACGTTTAACTTAACTTGTTACTTTTGGATTTCCGTTAACTAAACTTAATTGTTTTTTATTAAAACGAAATCAACGAATTAAATATTCACTCTAAAAAGTCTAATTTATTTATTTTGTTTTCAATTTTTTTTTATTATATAACATTTCAATCAATTGTTTTGTTAATTAGTTATTAACTTATAAGAAACAAAATTAGTAATTACTAACAATCGCTAATCACAAAACCAGTGATAAAAATTTACAAGTTTTATTATTTACGAAAACTGTCATTAGTAGAAAATTGTTTACCTACTTCATACCTGTACCGGCTGTACTTATATAAAGGCTAATATCTACTGGTAACCGTGTATGATAATGTATAATATAAAGTATATTAGAGATTAACAGATAATAACATAATAACAATTTATGAATTACTATAGGTATTTGCTGATTAATGAAATTATTTTTGTATCTTTTATTCTTTTGCATACAAGGGTGTGTGTGTCAATTTTAAAGACATCGAAATGATCAAAATTACCTACCTATAATGAAGTTATAAATGTAGTGTAAATAAACGAACGCAACTGATGTAGTAAAAATTCCACACTATAGTTCAGTTCAAAAAGTATTTTAGTATTCACTTGGTTCAACTATAGTTTAAATTAGTTTTTTTTATATATATTTAAATGGTACTATTGGTTACTTGGGCAGAGGAGGAACAGCATGCATCAAATCGTCTCCTTATGGCCACGAGGCGCGAATAAAGAAATTATATATTAAAACAAATAATATGTGAGTTGAGTGTATATTTGTAGCTTATATACTCAAAAACTACTGGACCGTTTACAATAAAAATTATACCAATAAATACCTTGAGACTTGGAGGGTTTACCTTATTTTTTTAATTTACATTGGTACCTAACTAATAGGTAGCTCACGCCTCACACATGATTATTTTTTCATCTCGCGAAATATAAATGTTTCTTTTTTTCTTATTTAAAATTTAAACGATTGCATAATTGTTACATAATTGGTATATTACTATTACAATTATTAGTAGAAAATATATAGCATAATATATATTTTTTTACAAATATACTTATTTATAAAAAACAAATCTATGTCGCGTCTGGTTGGGGCAGCTATTAGTATCTAATAATATAAAATATATATTTTCGATTCATTGCAAAATGTATTTAATAAGTATTGAAACACATTGGTTATTTTTGTATGATATAAATATATTTTATGTATAGTTAGTTACAACTAAATATTATGATTAAGTAACAATTTTATTGTATGAACTGTTAATATAATATTATTATTTGTTATGTGGAAGTATACGAATGTATGAATAATAAGTATATTGTAATTAGTAGAGACTTAGTATTTAATTCTTAATTATAACCTGTGGTGGTTTTTACTTTAGATGTTGACAATTTCATATTTTCATTTATTGGTACAATGATACTTGGTAGTTTAAGAAAAAAAAGATGGCCAGCGCAGAATTTTATGGAAAGATTTATGATCGAATTAAATCAATAAAACGGTTTTCATTTCGTCCGTTAATAATTAATAAATTATATTGAATTATCAAGTAAAAATAAATAGTGTGTGAAATTTTACTTTACTCGTCAGAAATATTATTAAAAAAAAATGTATTCTATTAATTTATTAACACAGCTTGGCAGCGACACTCGAGGACACGATGAGAAATAGGTACGCCAATATAATATTGTTATGTTAAAATATACGAGTAGGTACGCAGTCACCGAATGTCAAAATTATTAATAGCGCAAGTGACTAAATCGCCTATTATATTTTTACATTTGCTATATTAAATTAAGTCAATACATCAAACTAACGATTGTATGCTTATAATATAGTTAATACTTATTAGGTACTGTAACAAAACTTTTTATTTTGTAATATTTATTCTTTATCTATTAATAAAAAATGTGTTATTAGCCGTTCTAATTTGATTTAAAATCATTAAAATCAAATAAAATATAATACATCGTTGTGTGATATCATAATATATAGTACTGAGGCGATTTATCACCTAGCGTGTAAGTATTATGGTCTGAACAATTGAACAATAGGTTTAAAGGTTTTTTTATTTGTTATATTTCATACCACCAAAAAAAAAAACACACATTAATGTGCTCATTGGGGTCTCATAAGTTTATGAGGTTATGTTTATACCAAGTAGTAATATACTACTAATATACCTAGTGGTCAATGACTTATACATTAATGTGACAATAATAATAATGTGTACCTACCTCTTTAGACGTGTCAAACATTTGCTAAGCGTCACTTATAATAATATAAGTATATTTTATTAATTTATTTGAATTTCATACTCGGGATACCTATATTCTTCAGACAATTTTGACACTTTGATCAGATTATCATTATACAACTCAAATAGGTAAGTTTCTGATTTATTTTAATTTCTTAGATAATTAAATTCTCAAGTAATATATTACTAAACTAATAGCTTGAATAATTGAAAATAATTTATACTATTTAAATTATTATTTTAGATTTGGTGTGTTGAATCTAATTGCTTTTATATTATATAATAAAATAATATTATTAGGACAGGAATTTTAAATTATTATACAAAAAGGCAGCCAATGTAAAAGTTTGCTACTATAATATTGGTACAATAATGATGAGACATGAGTTGAAAAATTATAACTACCTACTTACTATTTTAAATTTTTCAATAATTATTAATACGTATTCTTGGTCATGTTTCATAGGTAACCTTTTATGAATTTTGTTTATGTTCTTATAATAATTTATTAAAAAACTGTTACTAATAGTCTATTATATAGCATTGATCATAAATAATATAAGACACTCGCCGTCGGCTATGGATAGTATGCGCAATATTAAATTTGGCGTTTGTGCTGTTGTATTTATAATTTATAATCAATGTCCATTAGGTACCTAAAAACAATCTGCCACAATCGGGTGCGTGTGACCGACATTGTTTACTTATAAAATATTGAATCATATAGAAATTTACTTTATTATAAAAACAAGGAGCACGATATTATTATATTAAATTAATAATTATATACCAAGTACCTACCTAATCCTAATGAATCTCTTCTTTTTGAAACATAAAATTATAAAAACACGTTTAAGAAGTTGTTTAACACAAGATAATTTGGAATCATTATTTTTTATGACCTGTGAAAGGGAATTGTTGGCCAATATTATACTCCAGATCATGTAATTGACTCACTGTGTGAAAATAATACAGACATTTTAAGAATATTGAAAGTTTAATTTAAAAATTGTATGAAACTATTTGTGTATTATTCTACCTATATTAAACCATTTTGAAGTAGGTAAAACTATTATTATTTTATAATTTATAATAGAATTTATACTATGCTATCAGGATCGTTTAAATAAAAAATCAAGCTATACCTAATCAATGAAAAATAATTATTTTTTTAGAAACTAAATCAAAATGTAAATTCTATTTATTATTTACTTGAATAGGAAATTATTTACTGTTTACTGTTTTTGCAGGTAAACAGTGTTTTGGCTTACAAAAAAATTGTAATTTTATATAGTTTTGTCTTAGTGTAATAAAAGGGTTGATGACTTGGTTGATGTTGTATGTATACATGGGGCCCATTGCTATATTACTAAGGGAGCCCTACCTATGATATACGATATTATCTAGTTTCCAGGTAAAGAAAATGGACCCAATACGCGCCTCAGTGGCGTTTTAGGCGGATGGGTATTAATATTTAGTATTTACGACATACGTACATACTAGAAATAATTAAGTACTAATATAAATAAAATAAATATTACGGAACAAGATAATCTGAATATCTAAAAGAATCTATCAATGAATATACGTTTTAAGAAATGTAGTTACTGGGTAATATAATATAATATACATTTTTTTTTTATATGATTGATAAAATATCGTGCGGGTGGGTAGACTAAAATCGTTGCTCCTTGTGTTTAAATAGCTCGCCTGCCACAGTTCACACGGACCGTGGACTGTCATGACTTATATAATATTATGTTGATTTAAACCGCTCTTCAGGCCGATTCGACATTTTACGAATTTGCGATGTGTCATCCACGGGAAACGAATATGAGACATCACAATTATGCCATACATTTTTTTAATTGACATGTTTAAAAATCCATTCTACCCATAGATTTTCCCTATGTTTCAAGGCATACAATTTTTACAAAAACAATTAATTTATATTATTGTTGGTAGGTACCTACATTTTACAAAAATTGCCAATTTAATATTACACGTTTTACTTTTAATAACTTTTACATACAATTTTATTGCATAGGTGATAGTGATGTGATAGTGCGATGTACTTACGAAAAATAGTGTAAGACTTATTAAATGTGTTATTAAAATTAAATATAAATTATAATGATGAGAGTCTTTATTTTTAATTATTAAAAGACTTCTAGTTAATAACTAGAAAAAATGTAACTATAATATCATATAATATATTATATACTCTAAAATGTAGAGAAAAATTTAAAAACACATGTTTAATATATTAGATACAAACATTTTAAGTACCTAAGTAATAACATTATACATAATATTACATATTTTATATTTATATATAATATAATATGTATATATATATAAGTATATACATAATATACATAATTATTAGATACATACTCATATCGTACTTTCTATACCACATTTAAATGTTTTATCATAATATTATTTGATTACATTTGTAATTAGTTGCATATGATTAAATACAATAATGGACAATGGTAACTATCTAATTGTTGCTTAAAAATAATTAATACAGGTACCTACATAATATTTATTGCCCGCGTTTATATTAAACTTACACATTTTTTTTTATATTTCATTCAAAATGTACAAGCAGCTGTAGTTATTATCTACTAAGCATGTACCTATAGCCTACATAAAGCCTATGTATAGGTACCTGCGTGTCAAGTTTTTAATATTTTTAAATATATATCTATGAGTAAGACCTGAATTTAATGCCCCAAAGACTATTAAATAATGATCTAATAATAAAGTAATAATACCCTTAAAAATGACTGAGTTTTTTTTACAGTCACGCAACTACTCAAGTGACAGGAAAATTGACAGATTAACACTGCTTTATCTTAATTAAGCAGACAATTATTATACAAAAATAAATTTTAATACTATAGGGACGCATAATAAATACACAGTATACTAGAAAAAATGCGATGGCGATGTACCTCAAACTGACCAATTAGTTGTTAATTGTTATTTGTTTGAGCAAGAAACCACATCCGATAATCGCTGGAGATAGATAAAGACATTATCGCATTCATATTTAATAGATATTGTAGAACAATTTATATTTTGTACTAATGAAAAATACTTAAAAACTTTTAAAGCAATACCTATACCTTGAATATTTTGAATTTCCAAATTTACACTAAAAGCTCGTACAATATGTATCAACATAATATGCATTAAAAATTAATAAAATTATCTGAAAATGCGAAAAATGCAAAACAAAAGTTTTACTTTTGAAGTATTTATCTTACATATGAAACGAATTATGTACTTTAAATGCATTGTTCTGTACTTAGAGCACCCAAAAAATAATGCTCTTGAAATCCGGGACCTACTCGTGAGCCATGACTTATGTGTAATAATTAGTTATTACCTAATACTTGCTAATTTTGGTATTTTTGTTTGAATTTATTATTATTTTTATTTTTAGGCACGATTTAGTATTTAATATAGCATGCGGAAATAGGTAATAACACGTTTACTATAATGTTAGAGTTCATATTATGTTTATGGACGGTGTATATTAAAAATAATAATGTGAGATATGATCGTCATTGACATCGTATAGGTAATTAAAATTATGCGAGCGTAAACATAGTTCATATTATATAAATATAAGATATATACATATAGGTATATTAGACTCTGAGCAGAGTGATAAATTTGGTATTGATATTAAAATGATGTGTATGTTTTTTTGTGTCCGTCACTACCTAGACATTTCAAGTTCAAATGTCTATGAAATTGTATATCTATTTAAATGAAAAATCACGATTTCAGTTAATTTTCTTGTATAATTTAATAAAGATTATTCATTGGGATTTGAAACTTCTCTCTCCACTACGCGTATATTATTAATTACAATTTTAGAAATATTCAGATTAATTTTAATTTTAATCAGGGCCATATTATGGTGAAGGGGGGATGCAGTGGCAACATTGAGCAGCTCAGCTAGTCGAAAACCAGAAAATTAGTTAAAATTGTTTTAATTTTTTTTGTCATTTAAATTAATTTTATTATAAATATTAATTTTATTTTTTTTTGTTTAATTTACTGTTCCTAGATGGTGAATCTAAATAAAATCCTTAAGCGATTTTAAGCTATTGTTATCACAACCAATTCACACTATTCTGCAGTAAGTAACATTGTACCAATTTCGGTACAGTAAAATATCCTTAGAAAATATTATTAATATGGAGGAAGACTGTCTCCGCTCAAAATAATTTTTCCTATGCAATGATTTATATCATTGAATTCAAATTTAACGTAATATCCATTACTGCAGTTCCTTATTAAATGAGAATGTACCAGGAAAACTCGACACATACTATTCAGCAGATTAACTTGTTCGGATATTTTTGTGTTTTATTATTTAAATATTGATTTTTTTTTATGTTTATATCTTGAACTATGTCTATAATTTAATTTAACCATATCAAATTAACAACGATTCTGGTAATTATTTTGTACAAATTACTCTTACTATTGATACCTAATTATTTTTTTGATCTCTATATTAAGTATTGACAGCTAGCAGTATTGCAAAGTACCTATACTACAATAACAATATTATATAGAATACAAAATAAAACCATATACTATTTACCGTTTGATATTCGCTTGTTTCGTATGAATATTTTAGATATTTAATGTTCATATAATGATATAAATATGTGCATATTTAACTTTTTTACCGAAAAATCATGGCGATTATTCATGACGAAGAACATGCCTTCTCAAGACCACGTCTTACTACGTGATCACCTATTGAATTACAGATGTGCTGCAGCAGCTGTAGCTGGTGTTCGGTCACTATTATATATACCTATACTATATTATAGTATATTCGTTCGTCGGTGGGACATAATGGGTTATCGTATATAGTTCCTATATTATAAAAAAAAGAAAGACAAAAGTCCGTCCAAGACCGTGTGAAATTCTGACTAAGCATCGCATCTCCGCGACGTATTATAAATATTTATAGTGCGCGAGAGAGGTTATCAGAGGTACTTACCTTCTAAATATACCCATATTATAGACACGTTTTTATCGCGGTAATCCTGTTGGACTTAATTAAGAAATATTTTTACCCAAAACTACAAACCTATTATTAAATGAACTGCAGTTTACACACGCAGCACACATAACACGGCTGTCCGCCTGTGTGTAACATAATATTATAGCTTAATACGGACCGATTTACGAGTACGTATATAATATTATCCTTTATACCTAGTCGATTATGTATACACACGACAAACACACACGCGTAAACCATATATATAATTTAATATTATGGGAACACTAATAAGGTGTCGTCTAAGTCTTTCTCTCCTGAAAATAGTATATACGAGCTATTACCGTGAGCGATTTCTATGTGCTGTAGACGTATTTATTATTATTATTATTATAAAGTCGCATGATATGAAATGAAAATAATATTATGTTATAATATATAGGTATATTATTATACTTTTATAATATGTATGCGTGCATACAGTGTGATCCACTTGCTTACATTACTACATTTAATATTCCAAGTAAAATGTTATTGTTTTTTTTTTTATAGTCCATCACTATATATAGTATAATATAGTGCTGTGAATTTGTAGGAAAACGGATTCTTTTTAAATTATTATAAAATATAAGTTTCTTAACACAAAGTTTAGATTAGATACCAACGAGTTTATATTTTGAATTTTTTATGAAGATTTTTAATTTTTAGTCCATTTTAACCTATCTAGGCCAAATTTTCATTCTTCTATTATTTTATTCGATATCTTTTAACAACTCTAGTTAATTAAAACTTTTTACTCACATTTTATGAATTATTTTTTAATTTTTGCCTGATAATTCGCCTCATTATTATAGGTAATAAAAGTAATAAAAAATATACCTTTTTTCTTAGTACAACTTAATAGATTTTTATACGTTTTAAAGTTTGATTTTTTTAATTAATTTTTTGGGATTTATAGTGCATTTTATACTGCAGTTTTTGATATTCTAACACATTTTTTGAACTTTTTTAGTGCTTTTTTGGAATTTTTAATTCTTGTTTTTATAGCATTTTTTGAGATTTTAAATTAATTTTTTAAGTCGATCAGCTACTGCATCAAATCTACAGCCTTATTCATAACACAATATTTATTTATTTATATTGACTAGGCATTTAAAGTTTAGATGAGCAGATTAAAATGGCAAACATAACCCCGCAAAAGTTGTGATCTACCAACTACCACTACTCAGCTCATCTTAACTTAAATTTGTTATCAACAAAAACAACTATTTATTTGATGTCAATATTCAAGCAATAGGTACATTAAAAAAAAAAACATTCTACTTCTGAAATCAAAAATATAATAAGTTGTCACTTTGTGATTAAAGTAATTAAAATCAACAAGATAATAAAATAAAGTAAACCATTTTTTGTAAAAATGCAGTCATATCTATGGTATAATCATATACCTATCTATTTTTATAACTATAGAAACAAATTGATGTCTCCAGACAAATACTGAAATACTGTTTGGTTAGTTAAATGGATCACTCCGTGCAATTATAATATTATAATATGTGCAGCAGATCGAACTATATATTATGTTTACCGATATCGAACACCTATTACCAATGTACGAATGCATTCAAGGTAACGGCGGCGCTGTTATGTAATTTTGATTGTTTGCGCGCATCCTTATGTGCAAAGGAGGAATGGCTGAGTTTCCCGGCGATCTATATATATATATATATTATGTACATGTATAAATATAATATATTGTGAAATGTTATAATAATGTCACGTTTGCGTGGGCGTTACTCGAGCCAGATGACTCAAGGCTTCTTCTCGCGCGCGCGTACTTGGTAATGGATTTATTCTAACGCAACAATGGTGCGATAAACAATTCGTAATAGCTAGGCGATTGCGCCTACGCACCTCGGTGACGACTACGAAGACGACGGCGTCCTGCGTTATTATATTATTATTATAATATTATGTGTTATTGTGTGCATATCAAGACTCGTAACACTATAATATATTGTATTATTATTGATGTCCTGACCGCGAGTTTCCCGGATATGTATAATGTATGTGAAATACTTAAAAAAAAAAACCCCTTTTACGGATTTTGCAGGAACAAACGTTTAATGATGTTTTATGGAGAACTTCGTATTAATTGTATACAAAGGTTGAAAGGTGCTACCGGGAGGTTTATAATTTACATTATTACTTATTAAAGCAATCAAGCGTAACATTATACCTATCAGCCCTTATTTTTTAAAACTACCTACGACCGCATACAAATCGCAAATTTTGCTCATTTAAAAGTTTGATTATATTTTTTACTAATATATTGTAATGATTTAACTGGTTTTTTTTATGTAAAGCCACTTATTACCGTATCTACCTATAGAAAAAATGGCTTCGATTTTCAAATTCCAGGTTAATTTCTGGTAGCAAATTGGATTTAGTTTATACCTAATTTGGAGGGCCAAAATAAAAATAGTTTCCATAGGTACTTATATCTAATTTTCTTAATAATTGGAAAAAACTAAAATCGATTACTTAGTGAAAAATGGAAATATTTACATACTACCATCACTTCGTTATTTTGTAGTAACTTGTGAACGAAAAACTGTACCTAGGTAGACAATTCAAATGTTTATCAAGTATTTTTAATAGAATTTTCTAGACATCGTATAATTTTCAAAATATTTTGACTATTTTTGAGCCAGATTTATAGACATTGAAAATGTAATGCAAGGATTCTCTTAAATTGTTCTTACTGGAATTAAAAAAAAAAATTTAAAGTTAATCTACACTAGTTTGTATGAGAATACGTTTGAAGTTAGAAATTAGACACAGTCGTTAAAATCGTGAACATTACCTACTTATTTCGTAGTAAAAGCTCCATAAAATTTTCAATTTTAAGTGCAAAGCCTTGAAACTGTAATACAAAGTTCTTCTTAATAAGTTGTTCTCCTTATAATAGGTGTCGAGTGTACCTCGTTATTAAGTAGGTCACTGTAATGGATGTGTTAAATTTTCAATGATAAATCACTGTATATGAAAAACAATTATTTACAGTGTAAAGACATATTATAGGAAGCTGACAAACAGTCAGCCTATATTTATAATGCTATTTTATTTTATATTATTATTTATTTTATAAAGCATGCAATCAATAATTAATTTTTTTATTATTCATATGGTAAGATGAACTCAGAACTACTTATTTTTGTCATACAAATTGCATATATTTCATAATATTAATCATAATATCTTCTTAGAATCGAAAAAAAACAAATAAAAATATTTTGATATCTATTATTTAATTGTCCATGCAATTATTGTTTTTGTTAAATACTTTTAAGAGACGTATAGCTTGTGCTTTGTGTTGTTCAAATTTATTGGGCACGTTCATAATAATAATATTATACCGACAAAAACTATAATATATCAAACTGTTGTAAATCTGAATCGTTGCGATATGTTTAATTTATTAGTTAGGTACAATAATGTAGTTACGACCGAGTGTTACGACTTACGGCTGTGCTGAGAATTAGCGCAGTGATATCATGCATATCGTGATATATTCTAAAACAATTGTTAAATTTTCTACAAAATCGAACGGTGTTCTAATAAGTGTATTTGACGTTCTTACATCATTTCGTGATCGTTAATGGTGCAGTCTCATCGATACATATATATATATTATATTATATTATATATATACAGTGTACACATCAGGTAGGTACCTACCTATATAGGTACGTGTCTGTACAATCACCGTCGTCGACTTACAAGTAAAAGTAATATAATCTATGCATTTTTATGCTAATGTTACGGAAACGTACCTATATAGTCATATAGAGGTACGCATAGGTACACACACTAGAACGTCTTGAATATTATACTTGTGCAAAAGAAAACGATAAGAAAGCTTGTGAACGAAAGGAATGGGATTATGGGAATAGTCTACGAGCGCGAGTTTATTATATTATTTTAATACATAAATCATACCATGTATAATAATATGTAATATTATATATACCTATATACAGGGTGATTATTTTAACGATTAACACCTGTCATTTCAAAAAGTTTTAATAAGTTTCTGGAAACATATTTTCTTACATAATTTGAATTACAAAACAGTACGTTCACTATTTTTTAATGTTATAAATTTTTAATTTTCTAGTTTTTTGAATGACTCATACGTTTTTGATTTTATTCTCAGAGGCCGAATATTTTTCAAACAATTTCGCTACATAGAAATCCAATTTTGAACGTTCCTATATAGTTGATTAGGTTGTAACTCATAAACTCATAACTTCAAGTACCTATCTTTATTTAAAGTATAGAAGAGTGTGGAGTAGAGTGAAATTATAGGGGTGTGCCTCAAATTGTAGGTCATTCATTATTTTTTTGAAAAAAAAATGTTGTTTTGCGATGACTTCAAAAACGTTGATACTTTTTGATATTGTCGAGTGTTCACTGTTAAACAAATCACCCAGTATACCAGACACCTACATAATACTTAGATATAGACACTCGACAGTGGCGTATATATATAGGTAGGCAATTCAGCACTTGATGATGGCGTATATAGGTATATAATATTGAATCCGTGACCATCAGCAATTGCCAATCCATAATAAAACATTATTTTGATATACCTATATGTATGTTATAATTTATATTCAATAACGACCATTATTGATATTCGCTTTTATAGACACTCAACAGGTATAATACGTTATCAGCAATCGGCGTTCGAATCACGAAAACGTCTGCTCCAGAAACATCTAAACCTCGATTTTTAATTAACATGAATATTCCAAAATCATCTGACGTAACGAATGACTGTATATATCTATATTTCGATACACTTTGACGAAGTGATGATAGTTACATTCAATTTTTCGTAAGACTATATTGCATTTTTATTTGAAAATCTTGTGCAATCTATCTTTACCTAATACACTATAGGTACAAACGTATAATACCTAAATAAAACGATACAATAAACCTATCGTGGATAAGTATGATAATAATTTATTTTAAAATGTTCAATATAATATATTTACTTACTATACATTTAGGTTAGGTATATTTAGCATATATGCATTTTTAATATGATGTAAATTATTTAAAACAAATAGGTATTGGTATTTTTTTTAAAAAAGTTCAAGGATGTCACGATGAACAATTTCAATGTGGCCTTTATTTCATTTTTAAATTATGCGGTATAACATCCGAAGAAGTCATACTTGGAAATAATTAAGTGTTAAATCGTAAGTGTTAATGTTACAAATTAAAAAAAAAAATCACTCAATTATTTACCTTCTAATATATTTTGATGCGAAGGACAGTTACTCATAATACACGATGTATGATGGTATAACGTCAATGATGGGTATTATTAAGTTCTTAAATGGTCTAATGACCGAAAAAAATGCATGTCGAAGACTAGCTCGCTGGCATAAATATTGATAACATCAACACGCATCAATTAGATCGGTTAAATGCGTATACCTTATACTCTTTGTGGACGTGTATTTGGTTCCGCCCAATGTATAAATCAATACACCAGGGTCACAGATTCATAGGTGTTCCTGCATCAGCATCTTAGGTAATATATTATACTATGATCTAAGCTTAACATTGACACGTGTGTTATCTTAAAACTCCAACAGCGTAATCGATCATTTAATACATTTTTCGGTGTTGTATAATATACTTATATGAAAAACCTCAGTATAGGCCTATACTTATACTTATTTTGTATCCCCTACCCCAAGTTTCCTAACTTGAATTAGAGTTCATATTAGTTTTAAAATGAACACTATTAAACGTATATTCATGTCCCATCCAATATAGGTAAACTTTAGGTAGGTACGTTAATACGTGAATATTATTTGTTCTTACATGTAGGTATGCAATATGTTAACATAAAGCAGCTCAACTGCTATGAGAATAAGATAACATGAAAAAGCAAATACATTGAAGAGTTTTTCCGGTGCAGAGAATTCGTTAGGTAAATATTTTTTATTTTAGTTTGGTACAGTTTTAAAGTTGTATATAAAGTTAGGATTAAAGTTAATAATGTGTAACTCTTATCACAGAATAAATTGCCAATTTTTTATTATAATCCAGCAAAAAACAACTGATTTTTATAGAGAGTGTGCAGAATCAAGAATAGTGGGTGGACTTTATAATTTATAATTTATTTACCTACTATATATATTGTATTAACCTTTCGAGTAACATCAGATTATCACTTCATAATACGCGCATAGGTTTAAACTAATTCTGAATTTAACAGAATACTTTAAGGTATAGACGATTAATATTCACTTTACTGTTTATACCTACTATTTTATTCACGTGCATCATGTTTTAATAGTACTTAGTTAGATAAATACATTACGTACCTATAATAACATTAGCTAACTTGTACCTAATAGTAGCAATTTTAAATAAGACCAAAAGACACAATATTAATCGAGTTTAAATTTTAATCGGTTATTAAAAGGTACCGGTGGCCGGTGTTATAAAATTGATGAAAATATTACAGATAATAGATAAAATATGATTTTAATACCTAAATTTTACTATTGATATCATAGTTACACTTTGGTTAGAATTTAGTACAAAAAAAACTACTTAAGGACTGTGGTAATTATATAATATTATGTAGGTATAATATAAGTATATATTATAAGTACCTACATAGTACATATGATTTGGAAATACTGAAATACCTACAATTTTTTAAAAACCATATCATAGGGTTTACCTCTGCTTTATCTACTTATTTATGTTTTGTGAGCAAATTATCCATCCGTATATAGTACTATCTGCAAAAATGTTATAAACTCCATTTATTATGGCGTTATATAAAAATTATTAATCACTTTTGAACTGATTCAAAAAGTGGTATCCGTCACAATAAAAAAGACACATGCATATTAATACATTATAGGTATCTTAAAAATTCTTCAATAGTTTCACTAGACGCCAAGAATAAAAATAAAATTGAATCAATAATTATCATAACTACATATTAGACAAATTTGATAGGTATAAACTTTATTATACAATAACATATACCTACATGTATTTAAGATTACTGATCAACCATAGTTAACCACGAATGACGAAAACAGTGTGAAGGTACTTAAATACCTAACCTATTTGCTATTGCCTATTTATAATAATACAAGTATAGGTGCCTAAATAGTAAGATAGAAAAATAAGTATTGGAACTCATATGTGTTTTCTCGTAAGAATAATAATAGGTATTTAATTTTTTTCATCATCTATTATGTACATTCATATGGATGAATAAATATATTTCAAAATGCATAGTTGTTATATAGGTATCTTTTGTAATAGGCACTTAAATTATAATGTATCTGCCTAAATAGGTATAGCGAGTAAGTAACTCTCAAGTCACAACTGATAGTGTAAATGGTTACCCACACTAAAAATAATTGAGTTTAAATAGGTAACAAATTAGATAATAATTAATTAAATATTTAACTGTATTATTATAAAGTATTTAACTATGAAGTAAAAGTATACGTAGATATCATATAATTATATAGGAAAAAGGTATAAAGTATAAAAAGAGGTAGGCATATCTGTGGCTATAAATGTTGAAGTACCTACCCATAGGCTACAGAGGATACCTTTACTAGATGATATAATATTATATTCCAATCGGTTATAATTAACACTTCATTAAAATACATGCTAATTTGTAATAAATTTTAATTTGTATTGTAATAACTACTGTATCTATTGCAACATGTTTGTGAAATAACAGTTTGTATTCTGTTAAACGTAAACACAAAACACTACGATAATAAATCAGATTACACATATAATTGCAGCTTCAATACGGGTTTTACGCGTAGTTATAATAGGTATAACATATAGTTGAACACTTGAATCTGCATGAACAACCAGGTTTTCGATTTTATAAAAAATAATTTTATACTACCGAGATTATAAGCATCGTGGGTCAAGCGGGTCAGAGGCCAAAAATGTAACATTACGGTTTAAATTAATAGGTAGGTATGGGTAGATGTTGATACTAATTTTGATTATACGCATTTGTATCGTCGATACTTATTTGTTTTTTTTTATGTGGAAAGTCTTTGAAATAAGTCAATCAGTAAATTGGGCGAAAACAAACATATTAATTTTCATGCTAAAATCAATTTCAAATGTATGTTGAGTTATTTCGGACGACATTTCGAGTTTTTAAAAATTAAAAGCAACTTTTTTGTCATCATAGAAAAATTGAAATGGTATATAAAAAATGTTTTATAAATTATAATAGTATTTTTCAATCAAAGCTTATAGCTATAGTAGTTATAAAAACTATTATTATTTATATATTTAACGATCTATGCATACAATTATTGTTTAACACTTTTTACTTAATTATTTTTATAAAATTAAAAAATTAAACTTAAAAATAATTAATTATTAATCCTGCAATGTTGGTTTATAAATAACTAACAATTATGTTAATACATTTAATAGTTTAAATTTATAATAAAATATATAAATGAAAACAACATTGAAAATAACAACGATGGCCGATAGGTTAAATCGATACCTTAAATTGTTATAAGTTATAACTTTGGTTATATTCATAAAAAAAAAAAAAAACATTTTAAAATTAATAATTTCATTCTACATTAGTGGTATCTAAATCCAACATTTTTGTACCACGTTTTTGTCACCTGGTTCGACTGTTCACTATATAATTAATAATAACAATAATAATAATACAAATAATCTACTTCAAGAATTTATTCAGGATATTATATATTTTCTACAAATTTAAGTTATTTGACCAAAATAAATTGTGGCTACGTTATGGCGTTCTATCATACGGCCAGGGTGGGCTGTAACAAATTGTTTTATGTTCACCTGTTAAAAAGTTTAATATTGTGTCATTTTGATAAGTAAAGTAAAAAATTATTAGTTTAAAATAGTTCATTCATTTTTATAACTTGTTAATATTAGCTATACATAACGTCGTCACTAATAACATAAGTACCTACCTATTTTTTTTTTTATATAATACTTAAATTATAAAAGAATAGTTTAATAATATATAATAAAATATTGTAAAATTATTTAATTTATTCAACATTCTATTTTGTTTAAAAGAATAAAGAAAATCTATATTTTTTTGGTATTCATATTTGAACTGTAAAGTAAAACAATTTTGGTGTTAGGGAGTTTAGGTTAGCTTATTGGCTATAACTTACTTATAAATTTATATTTATGTCCATATGAAATTGAAGTCCTATAGAACCGGGCTGCTTCCACTGTTTGATGGTTTTCAGGATCGGATGTACACATTAATTATGTTTCAGGTTCATAAATTATTTCCTCACGGTTTTTTTCCATGCTCAATTCTAGTTTTGATCGCTCTAGACTTTTATTTAAATATGATCTCCATAACGAAAGCCAAGTAACATCTCAACGAATATTCAATGACGAGGTCAATTGTTTTTCTTGGTCTGTTCATAACTTTACTTATTAATTATTACACGCTCTTTATCCTTTATCAAATGGTACAATACCAGGTGCAAAAGACCGGCTTCTGCATTTGATTTGTCAAGATAATTAATATTTTCTAAAGCAGCTTTAGGAAATATTGTTTCTAGTCATATGTACGCCTTTATTTTTCATTTTTCGTGTATCCACAACTTAACGTCAGACACTTTTTAAAGGATTTCAAGTTCCTAGGTACCATAAGTGTGTATAGAGTTAGGTGGCAATAAAACGTAAGAACTAGTTGCTTTTTTTATTGCTTCTACTTGAATAGTTAAATTAATGGCGACATGTACTTTACTAGGGTTATACAAATTACAAGGCTGGACATTAATCAGTTAGACATTGAAATCAAGTTGAGTAACTTGTTATTTTTTTTTTTTGGAATTTATTTTTAATTTAATAAATTACTTTTTTTAACATTAAATGTTACAATAACAACAAATTTAATTCTGTATTAACGTCTAAGTTAATATCTTATACAAAAGTGGTAGGTGAAACAACAAGCAAATAAAATTTTGATAAAATCGGTATGTTATATTTTATGGGGTCTGGCTCTTCTATTCAAACTTAAATTTATACTATAATTCATAGTATAGATATAATATACTAATACTGATATGTAATTCAAATAATATAAAATAGCAAAATAAATTTTTCTGCTATTGATTTAAAACAATAATTTAATTGATAAGAACTTTTTATCATTTGGAGTGGATTGACTTTTGTATGACTTCTTTAAACAAAATAATTGAACTTTAATTTATTCTCTATAGATTAAACATCTATCAATCGATATGCA
Organism: Nasonovia ribisnigri; assembly: GCA_027563435.1. Classification (NCBI taxonomy): domain Eukaryota; kingdom Metazoa; phylum Arthropoda; class Insecta; order Hemiptera; family Aphididae; genus Nasonovia; species Nasonovia ribisnigri. The sequence continues at coordinate 62,348 of JANEHU010001665.1, forward strand.
TGTAAAATATATAAAATTTCCTAAGTATTGAAGTATGATAATAGCGTACTTTATAATATGTATAATTTGTATTTGAAAAGAACGAAGTACCTAGGTACAAAATTGTTATGGTTCAAAAATTATTGGTAAGTTCAACTCAACATGGCCGTCTTTGATAGACGGGGGTGTGGGAAAAAGTTTCCCTTAGACTTAAACTTCCTCATAAACACACACAGGCCTCCTTTATAAGCAAATAGGCTCTGAGTAGTGAGTTTATACTACTTTTTGCCAATTATATAAAAAATTTAATTTAAAAATATTTTGTTTATCTAGTCGTTAGATTTTTATCCAAAAACATTTTTACTTGAGAGGACATCGCACCTGCATGGGTAGTCTTCGTCTTACACACGTACGACATAGACAACTGTAGTTCCCCAGATTTGAAACTGAACATTTTAATATGATCATAACTTACTTAAAAATAATATCAATAAAAGCCTACGCGGGGCCCTAATCTTATCTAAACAGTACTCTATTGAATCCGTTGTATGAAAATTTACCATGTCGTACGTGCGTAAGACAGAGACAACACACAGCACGGGTACGACGTCCTCTTAACGAAGTTGAAAAACAAATAGGGTAACTTTTAGCTTTACTTTCTCTTTTACACATTAACCTAACGAGTAAAAAAAAAATCGTCCATCTGCCCTGCAGCCTTGATGGTGGATACATATTAGGTGTAGGTACCTACTAAACATGTGCGTGTATTAAAATTTTGTTTTAAAATCGTATAAATTATACTGAACGATCAGACGGCCCAGATGGGCAGATTTGCCCTCCCGTCATTCGGTACAGTCCGCCCCTGGAGCACATAACCTGATTTGAATAATTATACATCCTCGATATGCAATATCGAATATTTCTCCAACACAGAGAATGTTTAATTTCTTTGTCTCCGTGTGGCTTTGTGAACGTGAGTGTGTGCGCATATGGTATGCGTGTTGCGTGACGCGTGTCTTTAAATGTACCTATACAGACGGGATACGATGGGATATTCTGTATACACAATTTCAGATGTAGGCGGATCGTTATATTATATACATTATACGTATTACACACGATGATATATGGGCATCTATATATATAATATTGTGCATATACCTACTATATTATATAAATTATAATACACTTATTATTTATTAATGTCTTATCTGCGGCGGCCGCCGACGCCAGCAATAATAATAATTAGTCACATTACTAAATTTATATTAATTATCATTATAGTTTTAGAATAGAGAGACCAGGGTATTTTGGGTGTGCTATGTACAGTATAATCAATATACTAGGTAGGGCACTTGCCATGCTTACCCCCGCGTTCTCCTTTAATATAAATTATAATAGCTTAATTTAAATATTGATTTATGAAAGATTTTATTTTATCTAAACTTAAGGACCATTTTTTTCAAATACTTTGATTTTTATGCGTACCACTTAAGGAGTATTCTATACAAAATTATTTTTATAATATGAATCATCATTTTTTAATATACGATACCTACACATGATTTTTTTGAAAAGATTCCCCGCATGTTTAAATCGAAAAAATTGTCCTATCATAATAAATACTAGATTCAATACCTATATTACTTAATATATCTTATATTTTTTTAAAACCATTAACAATGAATATTATACTTAGTATAGGTATGATAAATTTGAATTGCGTATTATTCAGCAACTACTCGTTCAAATTTGAATTTAGATACATCAACATTTGAATAAAACAAAAAAATGTTCAGTAAAAAAGGTTTGAAAAAAAGTAGTAGGTATATATCGCATCAGTATTTACTTTGATTGTTTAATGGTATCCAAATCTAAATAATTTAAAACATTGTCTTTTAATATACTAAAAAATTGTAAAAATCTAAATTTTTATAAATGTATGAGAAAATGACAAGTGAGCATGCTTGGTGAATCACACTATACAGAACTGGATTCACAGTGACTGGTATAGGTATACAATATACATTATATCATTATGTTATCAGCTACTACATCTGAACGTTCTATGTAGGTACGATAAAAATAAGTATTAGGTAAGTAAGTTATACTACACAATATTTTAAACTAAACACATTTAAAAAAAAAATAACTAAACGATAACTATTATTGGAATTATTGTATTTCTAAGTTATTATAATATCTTTCGATATTTTATGTACATAATATATTTACGGTTAAAATATTAACATAATAATATTATGTACATTTGATATCAATCGTAATTCGTACCTATAATATTATTTTATATAGATACAAAAAGATAGATATACGTAATTACATAAAATCAGTAAATAACGAATCAAGACAAAGAGCATTAAGTAATTTCTGAAAGGTATGCTTATGGCTATATAAGTTATAATAGATATTATGTAAGTTTTTTATTAGTTTATTAAATTCCTCTTTTTGTTCTTGTTTAAATTTCTGCCGACACATACCGAAAACCACTGATTTAGTTGATAATATTTAATATTTATATGGGTCACATATGGCCGTCAAAATTATTTCTATGAAACCGCCAAACAAAATACAAATTATTAACAGAATGGAATGACTATGCAGTCGGAACTGTTAGGTTCTGGTCACTGCGTTGTCCGGTTTAATTTCCGGACTAACGATGATGGGCCTTCATTTCAAAATCACCGATGCTGACAAGTTGATAAATGTATTTTGTCCGATGTTAGTTTTTACATAATATTATTGTTGTAACTTTATTCTTTTCACGTTTGAATAATGTTTATAACATAATAATATATAATGTGCCACGCCACAATACTATATTATTATTATTATAATTAAAATATAAGTGTAAAAAAACACACATGACGTGTACAATAAAATATAAATTATGATAATATAATATATATATCATTATTATAACTGACATTAAAACTTAGTATACCTACATTTTTGTAAACAATAATGTAGGTATTATTATACTTCAACAGTTGTCATGATAAAGTATCTACAGGCGGCGTTAAGGATAGGTATTAGTAGATAGATACATAGGCATTCATTTTATTTCTGGTACAATGGATATTATATTCCTAACGACGATAATAAAGACGTATTATTTAAAAATTGATTTATTATTGTATAATATACACTGTCTCCATAACTTCTGTTGTAGTTAATTCAAATATAGGTATACTTATACAGCCAATAATAATTTACAGCGATCCGTCGATCATATTTTATTTGCCTCATACAATTACGTATGAATATTGTGTATATATAAATAATGTAGAATGTAAATGTAATATATAATCATCATTCATCACCATAGGTAGTGTATTGTCTTAAATACTGTTTACTGCCACATTTAACCGGATAAACGGCATTCGCTGCATGTTCCGTTCTGTAATGAGTTAATCAACAAGTTTATATTGAAAAAAAGACTGTAATATTGTAGAGTTATTGCAGTTGTATTATTGGTATAATAATTAGCCATTTAGCCTTTATGTTTATTATCTATGTGTATACATATAACATAATATATATATTTATATTATTATAGAGTATAGGTAGTTGTTTATGGTCTTCTTTATTGCCAATCAAATTCACATTAATTTCAGTCTCGATGATGGTTTGAAGACTTATGATGTAGGTATTATAATAATATATATTATTATACCGACCAGTGTGACGGCCTCTCAGCTGAATAGTTTATGTATTGGCATCTAGCCTTAAAACTGACTCCTGCACAACATGCACGTCGTTTGGTGGATTAAAAGTTAATTACAATGGCTATTTATGATAGTGATTTTTTTTTTGTTTAAAATAAATGCGTGTCGTCGATAGACGATACAATAAATTGCTGGTATAGTAATTGCTCAAATACAACACACAATCAACAAATATAATTTTATTAAATTGATGGTGAGGTATCTATATACTCGGCTATATAACGCCCAACGACGCCAGGGATATATTCAATATATAGTTATACAGGGTTATTCAAAATGATTCATCTGTTTCAAATGCTTATTTTTTTTAGTTTTTATGTTTAAAGTACCTAGGTACCTAATATATTATTCATTCAGCGGCGAATACATAATTTTTGTATGAGGGAATCTGAAAAAAAAACCTGGTAGGTCACTGTAATGGATGGTATTAAATTAAAGCGATTCTGAGCTGAGACGGTTTATCAGTCAAGGATATTTTATATTACATTCATATTATTATTATTAATATTATTAATACGATAGCCAGTAAGTTGAATTATATTATATGTTCATAATAATATACTTTAAAAATTGCAAGTGCTTACAAATTATATTTTTTAAATATAACACAAAACTAGAACCGTTCTCCTTTGTTTAAGTATTTAATTTCATGCAAATTTGAACATTAAATGTTTAGGCTTTTTTTTACAAAAAAACCTACTCATGTAGAATCTGCTTATAAATTAGAACAAAGTATTTTTAATATTTTTCAACTGCTATTGCAACAACATATCAGGAATCTTGAATTAAGGTGTCATGCTTTTTGACCCTACGAATAAAATTGTATTGTTATGAAATGTATAGAAAAAAACTAAAAAATTTAAATACACTCATAACTAGTCAAAATATTTTGAAGACAAAATAAACATATATGGTGCCAATTTCAATTATCTACAATTATTAGTTTTAGAATTAAACCAAAGTAAGAAAACTGCTAGGTATATATGAGATATATATTCTATCCAATTTTTTAAAAACGTTAACTTAAATGTTTACAAAAAATTAATTTTACAATTACAATAATTACAAATACAATTTTATTGACATTTATAGAAAAAAAAACTAAAAAAATTGGAAACTAAAAATATCCGTAAACAGTTCAAAACAAGTCAAAATAATTAGAAAATTATATGGTGTATGGAAAATGATATTATAAACATTCAGTGAAAATTTCTTGTATCTACGGCAATTTATTTTAGAGTTATATCAAAAACCAAAATCGATTTTGTCGAAAATAGATTTTGCGTATAAAATGATGAAACTCCTTATTTTTTTTTGTTTTTTCTGGTGCTTTTGTAAACTACTGGAACATTTTTACTTTTGACCCTCAAGTACCTTCTAGATTCACTTTCTTATCAGAAAAGATACTGCTGAATAAAATAACAAATAACAAACATATATATTTAATATATTTTATTAACAAAACCACAGACAATTGTGACGAAACAAAAATTTACAAAAATCCTAGTCCTGGTATTAAAATATGTAATCTATTCTGTGGTAGGAACTCGAATTCATTCCTTATACATCATATCCGTTGTAATACGTGTAGCTCCTCTGTGGTTGATGATAGTAATAAGAAGTACGCCTAGTCACATATTATGGCGTAAGATATATCAGGTGAATCCTATATAGGAAGGTTCAAAGCATCGGGCGATTCATTTTGAATAATCCTGTATAGCTGTACATCATATCCCTGATTTATTTAAGCGATTTATTTATTTTATATCCTAGTAGATATTATAATAACAGAAAAAACATTTCATGATTGTATTAAAAATCATTTATTTACACAACTATAGTTATGTAACGGTGAGAGTTGTGATCTCGTCGTATAGTTAAACGGACATTACCTATGTATATTATTCATGACGATATTTTTGAAATACATTTATTTTCACAAATCATAAAACTCGTGTTAATCATATATTATGTATATTACTTATACCTAGGTACTGCGGTGATGCTTTAAAGTATATTTTATTAGATTTCGTTAGTACGATACCTACTATAATATACGAGACACGACTACGCGAGTAGATAAAATACCAGCTGTATGCCTGTATAATATAGGCTTTTACGTGTTATTTTATTACCTTTATTTTATTGCTTATTAGCTACCTATATATAGTAGCTGGTATCTGGTATATGGTATGTCGGGATACCCGTCAAGTTCTATTATATTTTATAACGTTGTATTCATAAAAAAATTTTAAATATTATATTAGCCGTCGGGCGTGAAGGTTATCTTCTGCGAATTCAAATTGCATAACAATTCGTTAAATTAATTACGATGATTATATGCATGATTACACATGGTCGTAGAAAAAAGTAAAAATCACAGTTTTAATTCCATAAATTATGAACGTAAGGTGACTTCGTGTGTGACTAAAAGGATGAATATATATTTACAACTTACTTGTACCCGTCATGAGCTATTTAGTGCAAAACACAGAAACGAGTTAATTTTCACATCGAATCATTAATATAATATTGCATGGTTATTACTCATTAATTATTAAGACTATAGGAAGATATACACTCATAAAATATCGTAGTATCAAAAACACGTAATTTGACATTTAACGTATTATGAATACAAGTATAATTTTGTGATAGGTACTGTCCCAAACACAATATATACAGACATACAGTACAGGTCACGTGATGTGGTAGGTAGCTATCATATTGTATTAAAAATGCTTTGTAGTCTGTATCGTGATTGTCAATATAAAATAAGAAATAATAAGACACACGCAACTGCTTTATTTTAATATGAAAAAATAATAATACATAAGCTACTGAAGCTTAGTGCCAAATGAGGATAATCGTTATTACAAAAAAAAAAAGGTGGTCAAGTGGCTATGCTGTACAGTAAATTATAAATGGGTCACTGTAATGGAGGGTGTTAAATTTGAATTCAATGATATAATATCATTATATACGAAAAACGATCCTAAGCGAAGACGGTCAGTCATCCTATGATTTTACTAAGTATATTTGATGATATTATTGTGAATAAAAGAAATTAATTTATACCTATTTACCTGGAACGTTGTTTTAAATTGTCAATCCTTAAATATAAAAGTTGAACATTTTATACATTTTTAACTATGAAATCATTTTGAAATTTAAAATTTGATACATTTTGTTAAAATCCGAACTTTATATGCTTATAAAAAAAATAATACCTATGTATTTTTAATATTTTTCAACAGTCATTGTAAAAATATATCAGAAACCTTGTATTAAATTTTCACGCTTTTTGACCAAAAAAAAAAAATTTTATTTAACTTTATAGAAAAAAAACCAAAAAAAATGGAAATTGAAAATGTACGTTAACAGCTCGAAAAGAGTCAAAATGTTTTGAAAATTGTATCAAATACAGGAATTTATAAAATAAACATATGATATTAATTTCAAGTGTTTACGTTTAATCGTTTTTGAATTACAACAAAATAAGATAATCGCTAACATGAGAAATCAACTGAACATCCAATGTTGTAAAAATTTGAACTTCAAACGCTCTTTACTTTTGACCCCCTCAAAAAAGATACTTTAGAAGAAAATCTAAGTATTTTTACTGTCCTAAAAGGTGATGACAGATACAAAAAACACTTATCATTTTAAAATCAATATACATTCATCCTATCAGAAACTAAAACTAAAACTCATTATTTGGTGAATTTTGCAAAGGAATCAATAAGGAATTGCTTTTTTAATGTAACATTTTATCATACACACGTTCACGGTTCACACATTTCTGGTATAAAACATAGTATGTCTAGTACCAATGAGCAGTACCTATCCCACATCCACATTCCCCTCTATATGCCAAATAACAATTTTTTTCCTTATAGGTATACCTATATAAAAATAACTACCTATCTTATAGTAAAAATATCCAATATGGCCATGTGGGTTATGGACATTGGAATATAATAAGGAAGATAAGGTTATGTTTTATTTATTAATAGTTATTCGAATATGTATAACTTTTTAATTACCTTAAGTTATGTTTTAATGCAAAAACTAATAATAAAACAGATTTTAAATTGTAACTACAGTCTATAATAATATCCTATAGACATATTCTAGATAGATTTCCTATTTATAGGTAGGTACTATAATACATTATCATAAAATTAATATACTGTTCAGTATATCTATGGAAGAGTATTATATATTATGTATTAGAGAGTTATATTATATTATACAGATATATTACGTTGTTGTCGACATGCACACAACCTTTTTTGTGTAGATTTAAAAAAAATTCATAATCCATAGTATTTGAGTACCTACGACCTACCTATAATTTTATATTTCTATGAGCAGTTGCAAACCGTTATACTTGTAAAGATATTGTTATTATTAAAAAAATAATTTAAATTTTTACATACATGATATTATATCATCGTATAATACCTATACTTTATAGTTATCAAATTTAATACAAAAATAAATGCCTATAAATTAAAAGAGGGGAAAGTACCTACTTAACCACTTTGCTGTGTACAGTAACTAGTAAGTTGTTATAGTTGTCTAGAATACCTCGTCGTTGAATATAAGTCACTTTAATGTATACGATAAATTTGAATTCGATAACAAATTATTGCATACGAAAAATAATTCTGAGCGAAGATGCCAAGATGGTCATTCAGCTTATATTAGTACCTAGCAAAATATATTTTATGATATACTTATATTGCTATTAATGTATGCTAATGCATTATAGTTATTAAATTTACTATTAGTAGGTAATACGTTGCTTATAGCTGTTATATTAAACGATATAAACTATAAATATGCTTAAAATGAATCTAAACATTTTGAAAATGTCATTGTGCACATAATATATGTATAATAATTCACATTGAAATTTTTAAGCACCGACGAATAATATTTTTAAATAACAATAAAATAACGAAAATCGTTATTCTTCGTTTGAATATCTAATGTTTTCCAAATTTTAACAGGTAATGTCTACACTGTTTATATTTTAGATTTTTTAGATATTTTAGTTACAGTATGAAATACTTATGAGAAACCTTGTATTAAATCTCAAGCCATGAGCAATGAAAGTTGAACATTTTATCATTTTTTAATTACAAAATTATTTGCATTTTTTTTGATTTTGATAATTCATTTTGTCAAATTTGAACTTCAAATGATTATAAAAAAAGTCGTGCCCATATGAATCTAATATTATATAAATAGTTATAATTAAAACGTACGAGGGACCTAGTATTACATTTTCAAGTTTTTTGACCCAGCGAAAAAATAAAATCGATTTTTTCGAATACCTATACTGGTTTTGCGTTTTCCTTAATTGTTTTTTTTCTGGTTATTTTAAAAAATAAAAGTAATTTTTACTTTTTACCCCCAAAGTACCAATTAGATCCAATTAGCTACCAGAGAACCCTAAAGTTGAAAACCAAAGCATTTTTACTGCTCCTAAAAGGTATATGACAGACAAAAAAAACACACATAATTCATAATAAATTATGAAAATCAATAAGATTTATTAATTGCTGCTGGGTTCAGAAATGTTTTAAAATGTATAATCTGCCATACAAATGTTTTGTGTTATGGTTATAAATTTTTACTTTCTGTTCATACCAAACAAAATTAAACAATACCTAAGCAACATTTTCAAAATCTTTATTATGCGTGAAAAAAAATTAGTCGGGAGTGACACTGGGACCCATCCAAATTGTTTCCAATAACAAAAAAATACTGATATCTTTAATATATATATTACCAATATTTAATGTATTATAATCTAAATACTTAAACTTTATAGTAAACTAAGTATTTTATGTAAATGTTTATTGTTTTGAGTAACTACCATCTACTTTCCATCCCGAAATCCATTTACCATACCTACTAGGTAGTAAAGTAGATATAGGTATATAGGTAGGTATTTGGAATACGTATATGTGTGTACATATTATAATATCATAATTTATTAGGTATTTAAAAAGCATTAAGTAGCAATATAAATTTCAAGTAATTGGTACGCAAGTATGCAGTATTGCAGACTGCAGTTGTATCAAAATTTTCTTTTCATAATAAGTAGTAAGTTGTTGTATGAAGCGTGTAGGTGCAGTTTTTAATGTACCTACGGGCTACGGTCATTTATTCACAAACAAATATTTTACGGTTTTATTTATGTTACTTCATTCTGCAATTTAGATACCTATTTGTATGAAAATTACATATTTATAATAGTTATACACACGATAGCTATATATTATAGTGTCAATTGAATATTTTTAGCAACTAGTATCTAATTACAGTCATAGGTACTAAATTAATATTTTTATTTACGCTTAATACTTAAAAACTTTATTCTTTAATTCTTGCTATCGAAAATTATTATCTTACACTAATAACAATTTCTAAATGTGTGATTATAATTTAATGAGACTTGTAAGTTTGTAATATTATTTATTTATAATAGGTGGCCAAGTAGTTTTGGAATCGTGTTGTAGATTGTTCGAGACTTCCGTGTATGATTTAACATTATTATAATTTATATAAATTCTATACACACGTATTATTGTGGAATCCACAATTTGTGGTTTCACATCAATGTCTTCATATATCATACAGATAATACCCACTATCAACAAAACATGGATTTACCTCATCTGTGGAATACGACGCGTGTCTTGCAAATTCTTTGACACAATAAAAACTCCTTGTTATATTATTTGCTTCATTAGTGGTTGTATAACGTGAATATATAGATGCTTACAAGTTACAGCACTATATCACAGTTATATAATACAATAATAAATACCTATGTAAAGGCAATACTCAACCATCACAACTTCTGACATTTTATTCTTTTTGAAGAATATTTTTCGTTGTAACATGACACGTCGAGTGTATAATATATACTGATAATCATGTACACAATACCTATAGGTAACATTGAGGAATAATATTATAGTATGATATGTAATAAACGTTATTAAAACAACATTGCATATAGGTAGGTACGCCATCCTACAACCTTGTATTAAAACAATATTATATGACATGTATTATGTTGATTACATAAAATATATTACCTAGGTATCCATATTGTTTTATACCGTAGATTCTTATTATATCGAACGTCAATATCACACATTTTTCGTATGTCTAACTCAATTGAAATCCCCTTGAAATAATTATACCATTCCAATAAATATTCGAACATGTATCTGTGTTCTTTGAATTTTTACATAAAGAGAGTTTACTGTAGTTTAATTTACTATATTCTAAAGGGGATTTTTGGAGTTTCTCCGATGCATTTAACACGCACCAGAAATGATAAGGATTTATTATACTTATACCGCATGACAGATTTTACCAAAATGATACATGATCGATGAACATCGCTTCAAGATTTAAAATATTAATATTATAATATATTATATATAGCTGCAGGAAACAGTGATAAAGTATAAACTATATGACACCGAAGTGGGCGATTAACGATGGATGCAAAAACCCAGTTTCTACATGCCATTCGCTTTTTAAATTTAAATTTCTTTTTGGTGATCGATTTAAATGTAAAGTGACCTTCAATAATTTCATAGGGAGTGGCTCATACACATAATTCATAATTGGGAAGATATTTAAAATGTATGACCGAAATGAAAAACACCGTCAGTATAAAAGTGTTAATCTTATATTATAAGTTACAAGCACTAAATAATAGTCTAATTAAAATTAATAATAGTATAATTTGTGGAGGACCAGTTGTCTTGAGAGAAGGCTGATAACGTAAAATGTAAGAAGGCACTTATTCAAAATATACCAAATTTTTGAAGAAAAAATAATAATTAAGAGTTAAGACATTATGAGCAAAATCTGTCTCAAGCTAATAACAATGATTTAATTAGGTACGTAGTAATGCATTTTTAGATAACATTCGTAACCTCATAATGTATTGGTGATTATTTTTAAATAATTTAACTTAATCTCTTCATTTAACATTAAAATAAATAACTAATTTTAATTGTTATGCATTTTTAGATAATTCAATATCTGGGTTTAATGATAAATACTTAACAATAGTAGGTAGTTAAATAACTAATAATTAAAAATTCTAATTATTTATATAAACTATATACTCAAATTGAAATCGGAATAAAAGGAATACCTATAAGTTTATAGGTACGAATAGAAGATAATAAACAATAATTAATAGTGCTATGACATAGAGATGATCTAAATATCATAAAATATGTTTTTTTTATTCCAAATGTACCTAGTATTATGTCAAAAATATGTATTGGTAATAATTTACTAACAATTAAATTGTTCAAAAATTTAACGGCATATACAATGTATAGTGGCGTATGACATTTATTTAATGTTACAAATTCCAGGCTATGAATATTAATGTATAAAAACCATGACTTAAAAAGCATGCACACAAAAATAAGGAAAATTCAATGGCGCAAACAGAATATTTTCAAGGGGAGGGGGTGGTGGGATTCATACTTATTAAAACGTTACGAAAAGTTTTTCATACTATTAGAGTAGTATACCCATTACCCATCCATTATTGGTATGGTCCAAAGGGAGGGGGGGGTCTGGACTCAAGTTCTAGGTTAAGATAAGATTATTTTTTTAAATTCCAGACTTCCAGTAATAAAAACGTATGAAGAATTTTTATAAAAGTTTCAAGCCGCACTTATACAAATTTTTAAGGAACCTGCACGTAGTTACTTTTCTAACTTTTTTGACTGAGAAAAAAAGTGTTATCATAAATCTAAAAAACACTAAAAAAAGTCTCAAAAAATCAATAAAAAATGTTGACAATTATATATCATGTATGTAAAATTCTAATATAATATAATACATTTTGTAAAAATGTTAAGTATTACCAGGTATTCATTTTTGAATTACAACAAAAAAACAAAATCAATATTGTTAAAAACGGGTGTAGCTACAATTATTCCCATTTTGCTATATTTTAGATTCTGAGCGGAGCGATGAATGTATTGGTTTTACAATGATGTGTGTTTTTTTTTTTATTTTTTTTTTTTTTATTTTTTTTGTGTCTGTCATCACGTTTTGGGACAGTAAAAGTGCTTAGATTTTCTTCAATAGTACCTTTTCTGATAGGAAAGTGAATCTAGTTGGTACTTTGGGGGGTCAAAAGTCAAAATTTCCCAGTAGTTTTCAAGAGCGCCTGGAAAAACAAATGAAAAATTATGGGAAAAACGGGAATTTTTACGGAAAACCAATTTTCGACAAAATCGATTTTGGTTTTGGTATAACTCTAAAAGAAATGACCGTAGAGACATGAAATTTTGACCGAATGTTTATATAAGCATTTTCTACATATCATTTTCAAAATATTCTGTCTTATTTTGAGCTGTTAACGGACATTTTCAGTTTCCAATTTTTTTAGTTTTTTTTTCTATAAATGTCAATAAAATTTTATTTGTTGGGTAAAAAATCTTGAAAATTTAATAGTAGGCTTCTAATATATAGTTTCAAAGGCAGATGAAAAATATTAAAAATCTGTAGTCACAATTTTTTTTTATAGGTAATCAAAGTTCAAATTTTGACAAAATACGTAAAAATGACGAAAATGTGCAATTTATTTTGAGTTAGAAATTCATAAAAATTTTTCTTTTTAAATCTAAGATTTGAAAATGTAATACAAGATTCCTCATAAGTTTGCCTAATTTTATCAATAAAAAAAAGTTTATAAGCAAGTCATAATAAATTTTTATGAGCATTTTAAGTTCAAATTTTTACAAGATTAGATATTCACTCGATTTCTCATGTAGCGATTTTCTTATTTTGTTGCAATTCAAAAACAAATAACTGTAGATGCATGAAAATTTCACTGAATGTTTATATAAGCTATTTCTATACACCATCTAATTTTGAATATATTTTGACTGTTTTTCAGCTTTTTACGGACGATTTCAGTTTTCAAATTTTTTAGTTTTTTTTTCTATTAATATCAATAAAATTTTATTTGTTGGGCCAAAAATAATGAAAATTTAATACAAGGCTCCTGATATATTATTACAATAGCAATTGAAAATATTAAAAATACATAGGCACACATTTTTTTTATAATCATTTAAAGTTCGAATTTTGACAAATTCATCAAAATCTCGAAAATTATCAATCATTGTAATTAAACAATTATAAAATGTTCAGTTTTCTTAACTAAGGATTGAAAATTTAAAATAAAGATTCTAATAAATAGTACATACTGTATTCAAAAAATCTAAAAAATATTTAAACACAGTTATTTTTTATAGACATTTTAAGTTCAAATTTGGACGGAATTACATATTAAAATTAATTTTAACGAGTAAAAGTATATATTATAATATTTTTATAGCATCACTGATAATTTTAGGTTAATAATTAAATAATATGAATAATATTAATTCAACTTAGCAGCTACCGTATAATAACAATATCAATATAATTTAAAATATCCTAGACTGACATACCGTCTCCGCTCAGAATCGTTTTTCTTATACAATGATATTATATCATTGAATTCAAATTTAATACCATCCATTATAGTACAGTGATCTACTTGTAGCCTACTGTACAGCGGAGCGACATCCACTTGACCCCCTTTTTTTTAAATTTTTTTAAATTTCTTATAATTTTTTTTATCCAAAATAAAAAAATAATAATAATAAGTACTAACTAAATCCTATTTTTATAAATCACAGATAACAGATGTATAATACATTATTGTATTGTATAATATATAATATGGTACCTACCTGTAAAAATATGCACAAAAAATGTTTGTTCTAGCGTCTTAATTAATAAAAATAAGAACGATTGACATTATAATTGACATTATCGTTAGCCAATTAAGCCAATCATAGAAACGGTGTTGGTACCTACACAAATTCTATACAACCACTACAATTATCCTACCGGTTTTTTAACACTAATTATAATAGTATAAATGTATTTATCTGTATAACACAAGAACAAAAAATATACAAAAAATCTTAGCCAATCTTTTTCTTAGCCAACTATTTTTTTTCCAAAGGCACATAACAATAATGTCTGATATTTAAAGCAGCCGATGGGCTGGCTGTTGGTATAATAATATTGGTATAATATTTAAGAGTTGGAATATAATATATATTATTATATGATATACCTACTTGAGTAATTTTAAGTATGAGTCGTAGATAGACGTATTAGGTATTTAATAATATATTATAATATTAAATATTAAACAAAATATTAAGATATTTGTTTTCGACAGTGGATGTACTCCTACCTAGGCAAGTAGGCAACAATTGGTGGCTGGTGTAAAGGAGCCCCCCATCCCAAAATTTTTTTAAAAATGTATAGCAATATGTGTATATGTGTTTAGTTTGCTACCTAGCTAATGAAATAATAGTTATTAATTATTATTATACATTTCTTAGCATATTCTACATTGTATTTATGTAAGGCTGTGCATTTGTAGAAAAATGCATTACTTTTAGCTTAGATAGGAATTGTAAAACATATATACTTTATTAATAGGAAGGTTTGATTGAATGGCGGACATTTTCCACCGGTAAATTTTTTGATGCGGACATTTCCCCCCATATTTTGTTAAAGGTTTCTATTTAATAATAATCTATTATTTATTATTGAATATGAAATTATTATTTCATTATTATTAGTATTTCTAAATATTTTCATAAATATAACAAGCAAGCTAATCCCGCGCACTTTGTTGCCTGTAAATATGACAACTATTAAAATAATTGTGATTGTTTAACTCATTTTGTGTGTAACTCGCTGTAGTAAGTGCAACTCAGCCACCTTGGTAGGCAATCCGACTACGTCGGATCGCAGAAAACGCCGATGAGCGGCTGTATGTGCAAAATTTCAATTGGATATACATGCTTGTACCTGATCTGCCCGATTAACCTTTGGCAACCAATAGGAATAATAAATAATCGTTTCTACTAATTATTTCTCCTATAACCAATAGCAACGATTTATAAATCAAAGCGTCCATCGTAAATCTCAAAATCCCTGTTTAAACACACCCGGGTTGAGCCTACCTGGACCCGGGTCCAATTGTGAATCTAAACCATTCAAGTACCCCTCCTTTTTTCTATTTTTATTATTTATTTATTTATTTGGTTTCTATGGTAATTATGAAACACTCAATAATATTTAAATCTATATAATCGATTAAAATTCGATATTATCGAATAATATTTTTGACGTTAAAAAAAATTGGATTTTTCCAAAATTTTCTTTCGTAAAAACCTTCTCCTGGTAATTATGAACATATTAAAAAAATTGAGCCGTTCTCAATTGATGAATTGTTATACATTTTTGGCTCCATATTTATACATATAGGTAGATATATTGTACAATATATGTATTTATTTGTTTATTTGTGAATTAAATCAACATTGTACATATTAGCCCATTTTACAATACGATAAATCGGAAAATATGACTTTAAATAGGTAGTTGCTAATGTCAAATAAAATAATTCTACACATATTAAAGAAAGACATAAATTACATAAAGAAACCTTAAATTTAATCATGGACAGTATAATTCAGGGCTATCAATCAAATTATTGATTATATAGTCTTCATCAAAAATTGAAGTCAACTGTTTTTCTTTATACTTCTAAAGTAACTAAATTGAAAAAATTAAATAATGGCGTATACAGTGATTGTGGTTATGTATATATTTGACAGTTTATGGAAACAAACTGTAGAAATCTATTTTGAAGCCTCTATTTCTTTGATTAAACCTAATTGGTAAGGATACCAAAGAGTAAAATTATAATCAAAATGTGCTAATGTTGATATATGTATAAATTTAAATCAGAGGTTATATAAAAAAAAAATAATTAATGCATACATTATAATATTTTATTTATAACGATATTCGATACATATAGTTATATATATTATTGATAAATAACTTTGCTTATTAAGTAAGAGAATCGATCAAATACCATAAACCTTCTCCGCAATGAGCTCTTCAATTTAAAAAAAAAAAAATCATAACGATCGGTTCAGTAGTTTCCGAGAACATAGGCCTCAAAGGTTTTCATTTTCACATTTATATAATAGATTATAGATGTATATCTTTGATCAACTGAACAATAAAAATATAATATCAAATAAATGGTACCTAGCTATATAATAATTAATTCAATGGTACCCACCTAATTCAGTACTATATGATATTTTATTTAAAATTATATTATTATTTTATTACTATTTCAGTTGATAAGAGGCAAAAAATAATAATTTCATATTCAATAATAAATAATAGAATATTATTGAAAAGTAACCTTCAAAAAAAATGGGGGGAATATGTCCGCATTAAAAAATTTACCGACGGAAAATGTCCTACTGCGCCGAAAACATGAGGGGGAAAATGTCCATTTACCGTTTTGATTATTTGCTAATGAATTCAATCTTTAAACTTTTATTTTACAGTTTTTTGATTTATTGGTCTTTTTTGGTATATTTATAGGTCATTTTTGGAATTTTTCATTACTTTTTATGATATTTTTTAATAATTTTTTTCAATTATAGGTATTTTTCTCACACATTTTAATATTTTATGAATTATTTTTATTCATTTGATTTTTGTCTTATAAATATTTTACACACGTTCTGTACGCATGTCGTACCAAATTAATATAATATCATTAGGTACCTAGTCGTTACAGTTACTTACTTAACATAGGGTCCCATTGTTTCTCAGGCAACACCTTAAAATATATGGGTGGTCGGTGGGTGAGTATTAATAGAAGGAAAATAGTACATTTTATCGGTAGGTATAACAATATTATGAAGAGTTTCCCTAAAAATCTTTTGATCAACATTAATTTTTTTTATACTTGCCTCTGCCAATACATACCATACAGCATAACGTCACTTTTATACATTTTAGGTAAATCACATACGTACATACGATATACCTAATTTAGAACTGTTATATAGACTATATAGTCACATAATTTTTAAATTGTATTATTTTATATCATATTTATGATTATTTTATTATTATTATTTTTATATAAATTTTATTATCTTACTCATTACTCACTAAAAAACAAAAATAAAAGTAAGAAAATCAAAATCAAAAGTAAAAATCTAAATACGAGTATTCGTATTAGCATTTTCTTGATATAAGATAATTTTAAAAATATTTTCGATTTTTTTGCATTATTTATTGACATTTGACTTTTTTAGTTTGTTTTCAATTTATGTAGGTACCTATATGATTAAATTGTGTTTTTGTGTAAAAAAGCTAGAAAATTGAAGTACAAGTTTCCACAATTTATAATATACCTAATATGCTAATATGCTATATTATTTTATATGATATGACGTTATCGTTATGTCTTCTTTCGAAAAATATAGTTCAACCTATTGTATCACTATAATATCACTATAAATATATAATACAATACCTTTAGAAATATATTTATATAATATAGGGTGACAGAAATTCACTCAGAATTTTTTTTATCGTGTAAGTATTCATTGGAAATCCTTTGAGAAAAACATGAATTTTTGAGCAAAACCTGTTTTTGACAAAAATTATTATGTTATTTTGTTGTATTTCAAAGAGTATTAGTTGATTGAAATCAGATTGAACATCTATTAGTCATTACTTATTAGTTATTACATTGACCTATTCAAACCCAGTAGGTACATTCGATACCAACTATACAGCAGAGTCGTTATCGACTTGCTTACTTTTCTTTAAAAATGCGTATTGCTTATCGTACATTATAAAAGTATAAATGTAATTTTAAATTACAATTTAAATTAATTATTACAACGAATTATAAAAATTGTAAAAACAAATTTGGCAAAGCAAAAGTTTTCTGAAATTTTAAAGTCACTTTCTGAGGAATATAGGTGTATATCTATATATAGATATATCTCGAAACGAACGGGTTTCCTTTACGGTTCATTAAAAGGTTTGATGTAATTATTAATTATTATCCTTATCAAAACCATTGCAAAGTTATAATTTTATTAACGGATAGAATTTCTTTAAATATATTATCTCACAAAAGTCACCGAAGTCTTAGTACTCATATTATTAAAAAATCAAAACATTATAATATAATAAAATATATTTTAGAATAATGCAAATTAAAAAAAAAAATGATAATGGCCTAATGTAATAAAATACATTGACAAATATGAGGTTTGGAAAAACTATATTTACACATAATATGCAATAATACAGCAATACGTATTCGTCATAAAATATGATAGTATTATTATTATTATTAAATGTAGCAGATTTCGTATGTGTATTTGTTTGTAAATTAAATTTTCTAAACACCGCACTAGTGTAATGGTTATTAGTTTATTACTTATTGGGTATAATATGATAGTATATTGCACACGTTATTATGGTGGATCAAAAATTGGATAGGTACCTACATGACTTCTTAAACTCGTAATAGACGAACCGCCATCGATAAAATGATTTTGCATTTTTGCATGCACCGAATGAAAGTATGAACACAGAATAGATAAATGGTATGAAACTTTAATCTATACAATATTGTTCATCATAACATTATTTTATAATATCGTCCGTAATAATTATAAACTATATCCCGAAATATAAGCAAAACATGAGTTACAAGTAGTCAGTAAGAAAAAACCGGAAAAACAGCTAACAATAACATTAAATTAATTGATTACGGTTTTACTCTGAGATCATTAATATACATTATACAAATAAATGCATGATAGGCTTATTAAAACTATTTATATTATATCATATCAATTATTGATGAAAAATAATTCTCATTAACTGGGAAAATAATTTTAAAAGGTGTGTTATTTTTGTATCACCGTTTGGTAAATGTTATACCAATGAGCAAGATAGAACGGTAGGTACACAGCTTTGACCAAAAAAGCATACCTATGTTATTTGTTTAGTGAAGGTAGAAATGCGACAATGCCGTAACTATCCACATTATGTTTAATAGGTACCTATTATTCCGAACCATTCGAAATCACTATTATACCCTAACTTTAAAGCACGATTAAAGTCGATCTTTCTTGCTTTATAAAACTAAAGATCTCTAAAGATCGCTATATACATTAATTAGTTAATATTGCGTATTTACTATTATTTAATACCTATTTATGTCGCGATTTATGTTGATAATAATATTATTAATTAGGTATCTGAAGTAGCCGTCATTAGCGTATCGTGATTAATTACGTCAGCAGCAGCCATGTCTATGTCCGTGGTTTGCATCAAAGCTGCAGCTGCCGGCGTGTGCATCAAATAGGTACCTATTAGTATTATGCTTAAATCATATACGTATATGATCTGAGCTGGTATTGTCACAGAACAATTTGGCATTATGCGTCGACCTGGTATATAAACTATAGCTTATATACCTCGACGGTATGACCACAGAATAAAATATGAAATATATATTTATTATTATTCTGTGGTATGACGTAGAGCGGGTCTACGGTATCAAACCGCAGCCAGGACCATGGTCGCGCATGAATACAGAAACGTGGCAAGAAATCTGATTACAGCAATTACTTTCTGTTATCGCATTCCCGTGATAGGTGCATATTATTATTATTTCCCCATGGCTCGTATAATAAAATTCGTTTCGGCGTTTCCAGCTTTTCTGAACCTGATAAAGTGATAACCATTTTATCAGTAAGTTCATTCCATTTACGACATGTCGATATAGATAATATTTTGTCACGAGTCACGGTAAAATACCTGCCGGCTTTTAATGTACAATGGCCGTGAATTTGTTTTATTTCAACACTTTTTGGCCATTCCTGTGAGTGAGGACCACATACCTGTCTCGTAGGGCACAACCCGGAAGAGGTATTATGAGCTTGTGACTACTACGTAAGTATTGTTGTAGTATTTTCGAGAATCACGACAGTCGTTGAGTGTTGCGTTTTTGACCGAAATCAGCGTTTTTTCATTTGTTCCGGATTACAATAATTATTACAATTAAGACAAAATGGATTCACCGAAATCGTGTTTAATACTCTTTACATTTTATTAGATATTTTGTTGGAATATTCAAAATACGTACAACATTATATCATATTGGTTCATTGATTCATGTTAGATTTTTTAGATTTAAGGTTTGTGCAATCAAAAAAAATGTCTTATTATTTTATACTGTCCAGGCCACTATTTGAAAATCAATAGCATATGAATTAATGTTAGACGTTTCTTTCTTATATCTTAAGATATAATTTGAAATTAGTAGCTTTTATTCACAATGTTGGCCGTTGAGTACATCCAGGTTAGTGCATCTACTAATTTTCAGCGATGTATCATCTGGCTGTCTAAACTAACATGATATCAGAATTTGTTTTATATTGAAATCAGTGCTAAGCTAACTATCATTGCGTTTAAATGTTTAGTTCATAATTTGGGTTTTATTAGAAAATAATAAATATGATTTCACAACCATCTACTTCATCAAAATAAAATACTTCTACATTAGGTTTTAGTTTCCTCCTTGAAACATTTATTTACACTACTCATTACTTGGGCTTGATAAGTATTAATTTTTTTTTTTATACATTTTGAGTTAAATTTAATAATTTGAGACAACAATAAAAGATAAATAGTTTTTTTTCTTCAAATAATGGTTATAGGTACTAAAATAAAGATTTCCCAACGTATTTAGTAATTAACTTAAATTTGTGGGCATGAAAATATTGTTTACTTTCAATACCGAAATTAGAAACTTAATATATATGTTTATAATTTGTTCATAGGTATTTCATTTATACACCATGGAACAACCAGATTTAAATTATTTAAAGACGATTATACGGAGTCTTTTAACTAGCTTTCCAGGTAAAGTGACAATTTCACAAATATTAAATGAATACTCAAATTATGAAGGTTGTAATTTACCATATAAGCACTTGGGGTTCAAAACTGTTTTTGAGTTGCTGGAAAATATGAAAGATGTTTTAAAAGTAAGTCAAACATTTTTTTTTTTTTGCAAGCCTAATTTTGGTTTTTTGTTAATGTTGATGAATTAAGAGGACGTCACTCCCACATCTCTTTAGTCTCCGTCGTGCACACGTACGGCATAGAACATTTTAGTTCACCTGTTTCAGTAGTATGCTGTTAATTTTGATATTAGAGTGAGTTTACCTGATATAAAATTAAAAGGTGAGATTGTTATCTGGGGCACAATGTAGGCTTTAATTGACATTATTATTTTTATGACCTTTTTGAAACTGTACATTTTAAAATGATCATAACTTACTTCAAACACCATTGAAACTGTTGAATGAAAACTTGCTATGTTGTATGTGTGTAAGACAGAGACAACACATGCGGGTAGGACGTCCTCTTAAATATATTACATTTTCTACTACACAATTTGTAATATGATTATCATGGCTTATTTTAGGTAGCTGATTTTTAGAGGTATTCTTATTGGCTGTATCTTAACGCACTTAAATTGCATGTAAAAATTATTATTATTTTATATGTTTATTTTTTAAGGGTACCTACTGCAGTCATTGCATAACATAGCATAGACCTTAATATTCTAATAGATAGAGAATATATGACTGGCAGGTTGGGTGCGGTGAGAGCAAATTGTGTTACAGAGTTTTATTATAACAAGTCATTATAACGTGAACAATGAAATCAAAAACCTGAAAAGTTACTTCTTTTTTGATTTTACAATTCTGTAAAAATATTGGCAGCCACTGTTACCGCTCTCCAATTATTTAGGTCCTGGATGCTATTTTCCCAATCTGTTACTTTTCCAATGTTTCAAAACCTTTTCTTATTCTATCTAGTTATTGCCTTCTATGTCTTCTCTGGGTCTTTTCCCTGTTGGTTGTCATTCAATTTCTGCTCTTATTTTTGTAGTTTCTATTTTTTGTTTATCTTGACCTAACCACTTAAGTCTGTAATTAAACAATATAACTTGTTAACAATGGAACTTTGGTGATTTGCTTTAGTTCAATATTTTTCCCTTTGCGCTATATGTTTAACTCTATATCAAACACTGGATCACAAATCTTCCTCAGCATTTTATTTTCTAAAAATAATAACTTATTTTTCAGTTGTAGAGTAATAGACTATACCTCACACCCATAAGTTACTGTTGGTCTTACTATGGTCATGTAAAGTCTGACCTTTGTTCCTTTCAAGAAAATTTTTGATTTAAAATATTTATGTAACACAAAATATACTCTCTCTTGCGTAAACAACTCATGACTTCAAGACTCCAGTCATTGTTGGTTAGTAATATTTAATCCTAGATACTTGAACTCTTTAACTTTCTCACGTTCACTGGTGAAACAACTATCATGCTCCATCTATTAGTATAAACTATAAAGTCTATGCAAAATAGTTGTAATTGGTCCTGGTATGTCAAACCTATAGGTCTGATTAGATTTTAATTGTGATAAATTGATAGTTTGATAAGCTGTAATCTAAGTGGTTTTACGTTTGAATTTTCAACTAAAATGATTTATTGTATTTTTATGTATAATTGAATTGTTGTTTATTCATTTATAACATAAACAGTTTTTGGAATATTAAAAATAGCTCTAATTAACACATAATATATTTGTTGAGGTCACCATTCTCGCATTGCCCCTATTTGTCTCATTTTACAAATGTGCAATATAGCAAATATACCTAGTTCAAATTTAATATTTTGAGTTTTAATATTAGAGTAGATTATCAATTATTATCAAACTTATTAAAGATAGCATCATCTCTTTTTTTTTTATACATTGTAATTTTTAAGCTATATACGAATATTTTTAAACTGATATTTTACATACTCCTATTTTACTTTAAAATTAAAATACAAAAATAACGAACATAAACATACAGACAATGTTTTTACCTTTAAGTTTAATAGTAGGTCTATCTACTCTATTATTAAAACTAAAAATACACAGTTGGAACTGCTGAATATGTACTAGTTGCTGTACCTTTATGATAGACATAACACATGTGGGTATGGCGTCCACTTTATGAATCAAAATCCTTTAACAAAAATTAAATTTCACTAACCTACATCCTACCTCATTATATTATATTAAATATAACTTAGAAGCTTACTACATGGTTTAATAGAATATTTTATTAATTATTGAATTAAATTAGGTACGTGTTATTTATAGTTGACATAATTTTATTTTAGATACCGTCAAACCCAAATATGAGTTCTTTTATTACACTTGTTGTTGATGAAAAAACTTCACACCTCAGAGAACTTGTTGTAAATCAAAAGACTAAAAAGAGTCGTCCTAGAAGAAATAATTCCTTTGGAAGAAGTGGTAATAATCACTTGTTGAAGTCGGCCAATATTAAATCTCGTGATTACAATCACAATAATCACAGAACCGAATATAGCACTCCTAGATATGATAACAATGCTCGTAGATATGAATATAGCACTCCCAGGTATGATTATAGTGCTCGTGGATATGATCATATTAAAATCAAATCTATTAACACAAAACTTGGTACTGTAACACCAAGCCTCAAGAGTTTTATAGTGAATCTGTGTAATACTTCAGGTCCAGAAGTAAGTTTTATTTTTTTATTTATAGAGTATTGTACATTATTACATTTTTATTAAATATTTTCTTATTGGTTTTTAGATAATAACTATTAATAAATTAAAGAGTTGTTTAATAAATCATCCAGATTATAAGAAATTGGGTACAACTAATATCGAAGAATCTATAAATATGTTAAAATATTTTATCTACATTGATAAAGGAGGTGTACACCTTAAAGGTAATAATCTAAATAGTATATCTTAATATATATTTTATACATAAACAATCTTTAGCTTGTAGATTGTTTACATATAATAAAACTTTTTGTTTGAATGTAGTAACTAACGACATAATACACAGTATATTATGATAAATTATAAGTATATCACAACCATAATAAAATATGAATTTATAAGTTTTTATTGTATTTTATATAACTTATAAATGATAATACATTCACATTAATCTACATTATTTTGTTACATTGTCTTTACTTATTAGGTATTACCATCTGACTATTATTTTCATTCATAGCTTTATCAATGAATCCATATATTTGTCTATGTAAATTATTAATCCTATGATGCCTTATCAATTATTAACCCTAAGACAGCTTCACTCCAAATTTTCTATTTCTTTTAAAGTTAACTTATTAGTTATTAGGCTTCCTAAATATGATGAAATATAAAAATAAATAAAACAGGGTTTGAGACTCATCATTTGCTTATCTATTAGTAGTATATGAAATAATGGCAGAGAAAGCTATAAATATGTTCTAAAAGGAATTCAATACATTAGTTGAAAGTGTTATCCATGAGTGGATGAATTCTTACATAACTTTAATGTAATGAGTTTTATTTTGACACACTTTTTATTCACTTGCCCCCTATGCTTGTATTACACATTAAGCAAAAAAGTTTATATTCACTGAAATTAACGGTTGTATACTGCTTTTTTATGTGTATTACACAAAGAGCTTGAAAAACAATTATATATATTTTAAAAATAATTAAACAACTTTTTTAAATGTATGTACTATTTATTTTAAATTTTAGATTCTCCATTTGAAATATTTCCATCTAAGACATCTGATAAAAGAAATTACACAAAACCAACATCTGAGAGTTACCTAAGTAGTATTGTTAATGAAAGCGAAGAAATTTCATATAGTGAATTAAATGATGACGACTTTGATGAGATGGATGATTTAAGTTCTGAATACCTTAACAAATATGGTAGGTTTACTTACCTAGTAAGTATAAATATTATATTAATACATTATACATTATTTTCTAACTTCTAGTTTGTGTGTAGTTAAAATTTTCATTTTAATGTAGAAACTATCAAAATAATATGGAATTTATGATATTAGGTCTATTTATCATAATTTATAATAAAATATTATGATTATATCTGTTTATGTGGTATTTTATATCTTATAATTTTAATCAAAGCAATGGAAAATAAAGTATACTATTAAACTATATGCATTTGCATGTTTTTTTAACAGTCCAAAAAGTAGCAAGAAAAGCTACAAGTTTGAATTATAGTCAATAGATCCAGAATACATAGTTTTATTTTGTATATTTTTTTAATTATCTTATATCTCATTTTTAAGTTAGAGAAGATAAAATAAGGCTGGTGTAGGATTTTAAATTACAGCTACACTGTGACACTGGTTTCATAAATTTAATCTCAATATACTTCAATGTGGATCATCATGTGTGCGTTCTTCAGCTTAGGAGAATATGTGACAACGCCAATAGAATTAGCATTTTCAAGTGTAATATAATTTAAACTATGTAATGTATTTCAACAGAAAATGAGCACAAAATAAGCTGCCAATCATCCAGCACTGCACATAATAATAACACAATCTTGTTCAGCAGTAATTCTCTTCAACATGCTAATAGTTGTCAGAAGTTGCACACCTATGATTCATCTTCACAACTACATGGATCAAATCAGTTAACACCCCAGAACTTGGTTAATATGTGCAAAATAGGTCTGTTCAATCATGATATTGAGTAAAATAATCTTCTTTTTATTTAGTATTAATTTTTATAATATTGGTTGAGTAATAACATGATAGTAGAACATAATACTCTGTACTTACACTGTAAAAATGTACAGACTTATTATAATATTATGTTTTTCTTATGTCTTATAGATTGGGGGGAAATGAAACAACATTAAGTAATTGTATTAATTTTATTAATTTCCATAGTATTTTCAATGATGTGTTATTTATTTTTTATTTTTGGCTTTTGTGACCTTTTAGATTTTTTTAATGTCCTTCTTATTACCACTATCATCAGGATTCTTTTATTCGTTCTAATATATATTTTATAAATATTTTATTTTCATAGAACTCACTAGAGCTGAGTGTTTTAAACTTTCTAATGTAAATTATTATGACTTACAATCATAGATAATAAAGATTATTATCTATGTGTGCATGTGGTTCACAAATTCCATTTTAATTTACAAACTTTATCGTATTATTATTTATACTACAATTTTATAATTTTTTGTGTTATGAAATTAGGGACATTTGTATTATATAATTAAATAGGTTCCTAGTAAAATAATTTTATTTTTAGAATCAAATGTGATCGTTGAAACAAAATATTTCATGGATAGAGATTAATCCCCAAAATCAATGGGTGCTGGGACCGTGTCCTTTTAATCCCTCTTAATCTTTTAATAATAACTTAAAATATGTTCAATTACAATTATATTTTTTGCTTCGATTTGTTATTTTTGTGTAGGTTTTAATGGTTCAAAGTCAAAAAGTAATGACACAGTTCCAGCTCAAAATAATGATAAAAATATATTGATATCGTCTACTACTAAACCTTTTCATAATAAAGTAAGATTATTATTATAATTTAATTATTACTTGTATAGTCGTATTTATAGTTTATTATAAAGTTTTAAAATATGTTAATAGTTCTTTAAAATTTTAAGTAATTTAGTAGATTCATTAATGTATGATTAATAAGTATACATATGTATATAACAAATTCAATTGTGAAATCGTAATTCAATTTTTGAATTTAAACTAGAAAGTACAAAAAAACTGAATGTTTGAGAGAAGATATTGGACATGCACATAACCTTGTTTCAATAGTTACAATTTTTCCCTTAACACACACTTTTTTTTAAATTAGATTGATTTTCTTTCAAAGTTAAGTCAAATTTTTATATTAATCCACAAATTTATAAAGTTCTATAATTACTTATTAAATTCATCTTGTATTTATTTATTAAAATATGAATCACATCAATTACAATTATGTCGTTTCTGGTAACTGGTTCAGGTATTATTGTAACAGAGAAATTATGTTATAGTGTTGTTTTAGTTACATTTTATATTGAGCTTTTGAAAGTAAAAACCACCAGCCGACAGTTATATTATCATAGATAATGTTATTTACCATATTCTATTACCGCTGAATGTTTGAACCAATACTATTTATTGGCGAGTAATTTATTGTTGGATCAATATAACATATTTTATTTACTTATATTAAAATACTTTGATAATAATTATTTTAACAAATTCAGGGAAAAATACTATTAGAAGTATGATTTTTATAATTATAGTCAAACTATAATATATTCTAATTCTTGATAAATAATTAAGTTTTGGATAATATTTAAATTGATTTATAATAGTTAATCATTTTATTCTAAGAAGTAAATCAATGTCTTTAAAGAATGTAATTTATCAACCTTAAATAGAAAGCTTTTGTTAATAGTTATACATTCTATATACATTTTACAGATTGTTCCTAAAGTAGAAAATAAAGCAAATGATGATATAAAAAGTAAGTCCCTGGCAGTTCTAGTTTAATTTATTATAGTTTTCTAAAAATCTAAAATAGTATTTACTCTTGAATTCATTAAATATGTTCAACATGTTCATTAAAAAATGATTTTTGCTAATTTATATTATATTACTATGTTTAATATTATATGCAAATTTATATAATTTCAACTTTTTATTTATTAGCCACTCCAGATTCATTCAAAACTAAAAAGGATGATTATAAAAAATCCATTGTTGATATTATAGCTAGATCTGATCAACCAATTACCGTAAATAAAGTATTGAACAAATTTAAAAATGAACATGGTTATACCTTTCCATTTCAAGCATTTTCATGTGGATCATACATGGACTTTTTTCGTTTGTATCCAGATATGTTTAAAGTAACTAATTTATTAATTTGAAAATATTACTCAATAGTATTAAATATGATTCAAATTTACTTTTTTTAGTTGGAAGACCAATGTTCTACAAACAGTGTTGTAAGTCTAGAAGAACAAATAATAGTCAAACCAAAATCAACTATTAGAAAATACTTTAAAAAAGCATGTAAGTCATAAATAATAATAATTTTTTAGTTGAATGTACCTTGTTATTTCTTGATCATTGTAATAACGGTCTTTTATGATTAAAATATTGGTTTTATGATGGAACTAGCTGAACCCTTGCACTTCATTGCCCATAAAAATTGGCAACCCTTAAAAAAATTATGATTATCCAACTCCTTATGGGCGTAACTCGCTGTAGTAAGTACAACTTGGCCACCCTGGTAAGCAATCCGACTATGTCGGATCACGGACAAAGTTCAATAACTCAATTTGATGGATGAATGGCAATCAATAATAAATAAATACTAATTTCTACTGTTGACTAACCAATGGCAATTCTTTATAAAATAAATAAAAATAAAATATCGAATTTCCATCGTGAACCTCAAGATCCCTGTTAGAGCATCTCTTTAAAATGTGAATTTTGGCAAATCCTTTCTTATTGCAC
>JANEHU010001666.1:0-24583 GCA_027563435.1 Nasonovia ribisnigri
CATTAAGTGTATTGTTCAATAAATTGAAAAATTCATTTTACCTATTAATGTGATAAACCAAGTTCTTCTAGTTCATTCCGAGTAACAAATTTATAATCATCATAGACAGTTTCTTTTTTAGTTTCTTCTAACTCCTCAACTAAAGCATCTAAAAATCCTCACCATCTTGGAGCTGGACCTAAGCTCTAAACATGCATGGATACATATTAGATATTTATGTTAAATAATAGGTGTTTAGCTATAAAATAAAACAAGGTTATAAAAAACAAACCGGTATGTAGTGTGTTTGAATTTTTGTGTTTTCATTAGCAATGAACATCATCCGGTTTGTGGAATAACACAGAGGTTATTAAATTGTGTATCCTTACCAGATCAAGAGGAGCAAATAATTTACCCTGTATAACCGGATATATATATATTAAAAGTTTAATTATGAATTAACAATACTCACAGTATCATTATTCCATATTTTTACTGAATATGAGTCCATAGATAATACATTTTCATCTTGGAATGCAATATCTCTTATAGGTAATCCAAACAAATGATCTTTAACCCTAAATGGTTTATTAGAACGCAAGTCATATAAAAGTAATTGACCTGTTGCAGTACCAACACCTAAAATTAAAGCATTTTCAAATGCCAGTGCAGTTATAGATGGAAATTCGCCAGTACTAAAATGAAAAAGTGTACAGTTATTATATAACAGTGATTCAATTCAATTATAATAGTTATTATTTAGCTTACGCAATATTTGTGTCATTTGTAACCGAGCTTAGTGCACAATCTAGAACTCCAATACTGACATGAGCTCTAGGATCCCATGCTTTAACCTTTCCTTCCTTGGTCCCAGATATAAGCATATTATGTACAGGGTGTATAGCTAATTTGTTAATTTCATCACCAGCACTAGATACAAATGGATTCAAAAACTGCCCTCTATCTAAATTTAATCTAAAAATATCTGAACTGAAAAAAATAAATATTAAACATATTATAAGAAAAGTTAGAGTGGAAAATTGTATTTATTATGACAATTATTCTAATTTATTATAAAATATAAGTAGGCGATTGTATGAATACATCAGTGGTTATCAAAAATTACAGTTTTAACGTAGTTCCTTAATTTTTCACTATATTATTGATGTACAAATTTTAAACATGGAATTGCTGTTTCTCATCGTGTGTACTGATTGCATATTATCTACAGAGTTCCTTCCTAAGTTGCAAGTAAATCAATTCACTTGACGGGACTGTCTTGATACACTTAAACCAGGTTTTTAATTTACACTTTTTACATACAATAAAACACTGGATATGCAACGGCCCAAAAAGCATTTAATCCACCATATGAATATTGAATATACTAATATACATTTAAAAATAAAACAAATCTTTGTCCGCGCAACACCAGATGGGACAACTAGTAATATATTTATGACTAAAATTTACTATTTACCTATTTCCTCCAATATATAAGTCACATTTTGGATAATGATATTTCATATCTTGGCCAAACTTTGGAATGCGTAATCTATAATAGCGCCCTTCTTGAGAATGGAATTCAACATAACGGTCACATTGTAAGATCACAAACTTAAAATAAGACAAAACAAAAATATATACATATATTTACATTATTGTTATAATTATATAATAATGTATTTACTTTGCTATAATCATTCGAGAGTATTTCAAAAGTAACAGCTTCAGAATCAAAATATCTTTCAAATTTCATGGCTAAATTATTGACATCATAACATTTAATCCTGGGCTTATAAATACCGGTAGCCAAAATATATTGTCCATCTGGTGTTACTTTTACTGTTGTACTAAGACCAGGCATATCAAAGTCTTGCAATAATTCAATTCGCCTTTTTAATTCTAAAAAATAAAAATAAAAAATATATTTAGACAGATAAAAAAAAAAATAAAAATTTTTAAAACATAGAAATAATTCTTTATACAGTATATTATAATGTTACAATAATTACTAGGGGTCTTACTTTTTTAAGTGAAGAAAAACATATGTGTACACGGATATCCTAATCAAATTAGAACACGTATTGATATACATTAATTAATAAATGATAAAACTCATGAACACACATCACATATTTACAAGAATAATTTTAATTGGTATCAAATTAAAATTTATATTATTTATTATTTCTATTAAAAATAGTTATTAATTTTACAAAAATAAATAATTGATTGAATTCTAATGGTTTTTAGAAGGTGATCAGATATTCCATTACCTAGCCGAACTAGCTATACTTTGTGTTATTGGTTATTAAATTAATATAATCCATATTTATGATATAAGTATAATCATCTTTAACTTAAGAATAAAAAAAGAGAAGTAAATGAGTGAATAGTAAACATGTGAATACACAAATTCATGGGTATACGTTAATAAAATAATTTCTGGGAATTATTATATTCACAGATACACATGAATAATATTATAAATTCACAGAACATTTTAAGCACCGGGTATTATATATCGATCCTTAATTTTAAAGTGAATACATGAAAGTGTGTACAGTGAAATAAGGAGCTCTGATATTACATACACATTTACTTTTAGTATAAAATTACTATTAAATTAATGAAGGTTGGTAAATTATACATTGATTAATTAGTTATCACAGAAGAGTGTAATAGGTATTGGAAGGAAACTTTAATGTTGTCAGGAGAGTTGATATTTTGTTATTGATCAGAGCCAACAATAAAAGTAGATCAATTTCGCCAGACAAGATCTAGGAAAATATAAAAATATTTAATTCATAATGTGAAAACATTTTAGTGTACTATAATAAAATTATAAAATTTTACTGTATATTTTAAATGAAAACTATTATAGTTGTTTGATTAAAAAGAAACAAAAGACTGTAAAAAAAATTCACTTTCAAAAATTATAAAATCTAAATTATGATTTTTTCTTTTGAAAAACAATTTATTATTTTTCTGGATTGACGTAAATATTAATTTAGACAAGTTAAGCTAAAACGGTTGGTCTTTTTCCTATATATGTTCAATATATATATTTCAGTATATTAAATGTACAATGTACCTATATACAACAAAAATTACTTAGGGCCGTTCTAACGATAACCGGTAAAGTGTCGATTAATGCTAACCGACTGATAACAGATTTTATTACCGGCAGAATTCAGCTGGTTAAGTGTTGGTTAACTTTAACCGGATATTGTAAGAACGGCCCTTAGAGTGACATTTTGAAAAATATAGTTTTTTGCACATAGTTAGATGGATAAAGATTGAAGCCAGAGAAATTTTAAGTATAATAAGTTATAAATTAAAATTAAATAGTTCAGCTACAACAGTATTTTAATGAATTAATGTGATTTTGTTAAATTTGTTTATAATTTGACGCAGACAAAACTTCACAGTTGAACCTTTTGTTACGTACCCTATAAATATATCAATATATAGTGCACGTATTCGGTGGTGTGGCTAAGTAATTAAGTAGGCAATTACTATAAGACATCATGCCGAGGTCATTGCATAGAGCGTAGTGAACACCGGATTAGACAATTAAGCTATAAAAGTGTTGTCACACGTCTCTTCTTAGAAAAGTCTCTATACTATTGGGACAGGATACGGATCGACCAGAATAACAAATTATGCTACGAGACCCAAATTCTATCCTTGTGCGAACATTCGCTACCACTACGACCACCCACTCTTAAAGTATACGAGCATATATAAGGGAGCCCATGACAAGAGCTCATCAGACGGTTATAGACGGTTATAGACGGTTATAGACGGTTATAGACGGTTATAGAGAGCTAGAGACGGCTAGGGATAGACAAGACATTTGGAGGCCGGTCGTAACACCACTCACAGTCTTAGTCTATCAAGTTTCAGAGGCAGGTCGTAACACCACTCACCACTCTCTCACGCTTTAATATTGTATTTTTGTATTAAATATATGTTAATAAACACACATTATATCTATATACATCACGTCTTCATTTCCTGAGTTGATATATATATCGACACGAGTTGGGACGCAACACTTTCAATAATAATTTTGCAAATGGTCTTCCGGAATAAAAACTATACAGTGAAATAGTATTTATTCATAATCGATGCATTGAACATATGTGCATAAAGTAAACAGGTACAATATCGAAACATAAAACGTCCAATTACAAATAAACAAATAAATATATTTCGTAATAAACAACTCACTTCTGGCAATGATTTTCCACAGCTTAGATTGTAAATTAGCGGGCTGTACATCGCTGGAAATATTAGTGTTCTTACAATTTATTGAAAAGACTAAATTATGTACGAGTTGTAACACAATATTTTCGATTACCCACGAGACATCAGTCGTAGACGCAGACTAACAATTAGTAACAACAAACACATGGCCGGGTGTTATCACATTATATCGACAGCGTTTGATAACAAAATTATAATATTATTCACTATCTAGACTGCGATCTACTGAGCCCCGTGAGTCTATGAGCCGCGGAGCAAGCAATTGTTATGAGGTATTATTAATCATTGGAAACAAACTATTTTTCCCTCGGTTCGAGAAGTTCAGATTTTTGGAAAATAAAGAGTTACGTTCATTATCATAATAATTGCGCTTCAATGGTACAATACACTAGTCACCAAGTCAGTAAGCCAACACACAGTGTAGTAGTTATAACGAGTCGATTTCTGTTTTCAATTTTTCATTATCGCACATTCGTACATTTCGAGAAGGCCGATAGATCCAAACAAACGAGAACGACTACAACTACCCACGACCGACCGGTGTGAAATTTGTTCCGTACATTTTTTTCAATGAATCGTTTTCGTGATATTGTCGTTTAGGGGCTGCTGCTGGTTCGGTAGACGGACACCGTACCCATTAATTTTCTTTTCGGACTATGTTACACCGCGTCATGACGTTATCATAATATTGTATTTTATCGTTCATAATTAATATTGTATTTTATTTCGCACAATCCGCACAAAATGCACGACAGTGCAGACAATGACGTCCCCGCTACGCGGACGACGATAATTTTATTGTTATCATAATTGGAGTTTTAGGCGTTCATGTCAATAAAGAACTGATAAGCTACTCGCTGGAATATTGTACAATACATTATTCTCTTTTTTTTGTTGTCAATATTTTTGTCGCTGTGACGTTCTGTGTTATAACTTTTTACAGTGGATAATTACAGTACATAACAATAGTCGGTATCATTACAAATGTGTAGAATTGTATTTAAAAAAATTATCGATACACACATAATATATTGTATACCTATATAGGTAGTTATCTCAAAGATAATCAACCGTCAACGTAATTTGTTGCGATAAAATAAATACGATAATACTAAACTTCAATTGTACTTGTTGAAGTATTTTTTAATTATGAAAATACTATAGGCATGATTATTTAATCAATATTAATAATTGGGAATTTTAAAATAAAAATTATATTGTAGCGGCTAAAATATATTTTTTTTTGTGCTTTTAATACAGTACTAAGTTACAAAAGCGTACAACAAATTTGTACTTTTGGTATATGGAAAAAAATAGTTATACTCTTTATGTATACGAACATCAGAACAACTTGTCGCGGTCTCTATCGACGTCCGCGAGATCGCGACCGACAACGTTCGGTGGTGACGGGATCATCTTTCAGCGGAACGTCGTCACGACAACTTATAGTTACGATATAATAAAAGTTATGGCGTAAGCATAATAAAACCGTCTTAGTTTTTACCTAAACCGTTCCAACACCTACAAGTGCCGTAGTCGGAAAAGGAGTAAGGTAAGTGCTAATTTTAATAAAAATAATTTTACGTAAATTAAAGTAAATTACCACATATCGGGTTAAAAAAACCTACAATAGGTGTCCTGATCATACCGGTTCCTAATAGTTTATTCTAATTCTTATTTTAAATAAAATATTAAGGGCTTGTACAATCTAAGGTGGAAAATTTTGTGAAATTTGCGAAATTTTAGTGTAATTCCTACAGAGCTAACTAACAATCGCTACTCTCAGCGAGAGCGTGGAGTGGGAGTTAGCCGAAGAAAAGCTTAGGTCGACCGAACGGTTGGAGCAAGCAAGTTGCTCATGCCGTGGAAATCACCAACAACCATACACCAGCGATATATCCGGAGCAAATCAGATTTGCCCGGACGAAGGTCAAAATCTTCTGGTCAAAACTCAAAGTGTGAGTTTTGAGAGCCGATGGGTGAACATACGGAGCAGATTGACCGGGGAAAACCCGAGAAAGCGGAGTTTTTCCGGAGTTTCCGGTAACCGGTCCGGAGTGTCCGGTGAAAAGTCCGGCAGAAGTCATGAGGAAGCGTTACGGATTAGTTTTTCCGGTATAAAACGCGTGCATTTCCCGGATAGCTTGCTCAACCCTTAAAATGAGCTGAATATGGCCCGTGCGTGGATACCAGAGTTTGCCGGTAAGAGGGAGGAAGACCGCAACCGGTCCGCTAGACGGCGCTCCGCGCAGCCTCTGGCCTACGGCCAAGTCGCCAACAGGGACAAACGTTAATGTTTTGCCCGCGCTGGAGTCGAGCGGTCTTTGAGCGTGTCGCGTCCGGCATTTTGCTGCCATCTTAACGACCCCCTCGTGGTGTGTTGTTTGTCGCACATCGTGTTTTTTCGACGGTTGTGTCGATCTCCGTATTTACGTCGCGCCGTTGTTATCGTCGTCGACGTCGTACCGACTATTGTCGAGTCGGTGCCGTTAAAGTCGACCAATATTAGATCTCGCGTGATCGCCGCCCGTAATCGTACGGGTTTCGGTTCGTCATCTTTCCGACGTGCCGCAGGTTTCCTGACGTGACAGGTGAATAAAGCGCTTATTTCATCATCCACCATCTACGTTGTGGCGACGCCGCCCTCATTACCATGATTACGTAATCCTGTCATTCGCCATCGTCCAACGCTGTATTGCAGTTACCACCGTCACCAACGCCGCCATTGTAGTTGCACCGTCGACATCGATTGTTGCCGCCGTCACCACCGTCGATATCGATAGTTGCCGCCGTCACCACCATCGACATCGATAGTTGCCGCCGTCACCACCATCGACATCGATAGTTGCCGCCGTCACCACCGTTGACATCGTCGCAACAGCTGCAGCACTCGCCGACGCCGAAGATACCAACTGTCCCGCCCTCGGCGCATGTGCCGACTGGTATTTACTGTATATTATTATTTGTTGTTGTTGCATTATCAACTACTGTTATTGGTAGTGAACACATTTATTTTTATTTCTGCATAGTGTAGGGCGCATAATTATTAAATTATATATATATCATACTGTGTAATAAATACCTAATAATAATAATACCTACTTTATTATTACCGCCTAATAAATAGTAATGAAAAATTATATTATATTAAATTAGAATATAAGATTATATTATATGTCACGATAATCGCTTCAAAATGCTTATTTAGGTATAATAATAGACGTAGGTATTATAATATATGTATAAACATGTCGCTTGTGGTACCCATTAGGCGTCCGCAGACCTGAATTTCGGGGCGTGCCTACAATGTATTTGGGCCGACTCTTAACAAGACATGTACATACTAATCAGTGGTACCTATATAACTACTAGTACAACGTGACCATAATTATTATTAAACAACATTAATTATTTATAAAAGAAACGACTACAGAAAAAACGTAGCTAATATAATATTAAACAAAATATATACATGCACATGTACATTATTCAATACAAAAATATTTTAAGAAAGTCTAAAATGTTTCCATACCCATGTCGTCCTGGGAACCATCCTTGAACGTACAAGGTCTTTCCATGGTGTAAGTCATATTTTGATGCATATAAAGACAACTTTTTATAAGTCCCTCTTGTTTGTATAGTTGGCCAGTAGACACAATAGGAAAGTGCTAATCTTATCATCTTAATTACACCTTTATGTTCGATATATAGATGTTCTAAAATATTATTTTGTAAAATTTTCAAAATCTAAGCCCGTATACCGAATATAATGCATCCATCACGTGTCTGATAACTACTATATTCGTTTGAATGATTAAGTATATTTTTTGTAACATTTCAGCTCCGAGACATTTTTTGTTGCAGAGGCTATGTCCTCAACCATCAGTGCAGGTTGAGGTAATTGCATTTTGAAAAATAGAAATTCATTAATGTTCATTCATTAATGACTTCAGTTTCCACTGTCAGTATCTGCCAGTAGAAACTGAAAACATTAACGACTTCATCGTGGATTAATTTTTATTCTTCAAAATGCAACCACCTCAACATGCACTGACGGTTGAGAACATAGCCTCTGCACCAGAAAATGACACGAAGTTGAAAATGTTACACAAAAATATACTTCTACATTCAAACAAATATGGTAGCTATCAGATATGCGTGATGGATGAATTCTATTAGGTACACGGGTTTGGATTCCGAAAAGTTTACAAAATATTTTTTTAGAATATCTAAATATAGAACATGATGGTCTAATTGAGTTGATAAGATTAACACTTTCGTATCATGTCTACTGGCCAACCATAATTGATGAACGAGAGGGACTTGCAAAAAATTGTCTTTAATGCATCGAAATATGACTTACACCAAGGAAAGACCTTGTACGTTCATGGATGGTTCCCAGGACGACATGGTAAAGAATACATAATGATTATGCCGGTCCATATATTTGTTTTTTTTTTGTTTGTCGATGAATACTCTATGTGGCCGGAAATTTATATCTCAAATACTACATCTGCATCAAACACTATTGAAAAGTGAAAATTATTGTTTTTTTAAATTTTGGCAACCTAGTATTTCTGTTAGTGATCATATATCTCGTTTATAGAAGAATTTCAGATTTTGTTAAAAAGTTCGGTATACAACAATGGCCATGTGCATGTCTTTAAAATGTTTTGGTATAGAACACTGCATGTGCATGTCTTTATTGACTACAAAAGTATAAATAATAAATTAACATTGCAATTGACTTAGAAATAGATATTAGATCCAATAAGGGAATATTTAACTTGATACTAGTAGTTATACGCCACTGATTAACAAAACATGTCTTCTTAAGAACGGGCCCAGATACATTGTAGGCGCACCCTGAAATTCAGAAAATATAGAAATCGATCGCAAATAAAAAGTGTATACTAGTATAGGTAAAAATAATAATTAATTAAACATACGAGTATAGGTGACATATTATATAAGATTAGTTATTTATAATATTTGAATAGAAATCAAAACATATTTTAAGGTGGTTTATATTGTTAATACATTTAATTATAATTAAAAATATTAAATTATAACGATCATTTGGTGATCTCACAACATATTATTTTCAACGTTGTAAATAATATTACAGTTGAGAGACCACCGTAATATATTTCACAACTTCTTAATTTTTTTAATACTCTTAAGCAATATTAACGAAGTTTTGTTGTTTGTAAATTTAATCAAAATAAAATGTATTAATTTCTTAGCGATATATTTGAATATAATAGTGTAGGTATACAATGTAATTTTTAACAGTTTTGCATTTTAGCTATATTATATAGGGAATGATAAAACACAATGGATCATTACTACGATGGTCCAAGAACAATGTGTAATACTTATCGTTTTTAAAGTTGTAATTTAATCGGTTACATAAATAATCTTTAACCTGTTATGTTTATATTACTATATTATAATTAATAAATTTGGTTTAATTTTATAGTTTAATAAATCGTTAAAATGTTATGAATTTGTAATGTAAATAGTCTAAATATAAAAATTTTACACTGTAATAAATGATAAAAAATAGATATCTAATTGAAAATATAAACTATAATATAATATGATGTAATTGTATCAAATGATTGTTGATGTTGAACTAAAAATCTGCTTACAATGATGAGGTAATAAATGAAAAATGTTATATATTTTTAATGTAAAGTGGCTAAAAAATCATACACTGTAAATTGTAATAAAGGGTATAAAATATGTTACTTATAATTTAAAATGTACTATAATATACGATAAATACAAAGTTTTATTTTGAATAATACTTTTGCATATTTTGTCATCTTTTGATGTATACCTACTATATTTATGAACATAAAAATATACATATATTAGAAATCGGTGTATATATAGAACTTATAGATTTTCTTGAATTTGTACAGATTATAATAATATACATAATTTATTATGTAGGTAGGTATATTAAAAAAAATTATTACTATTTTATTATATTACAAATCGCATGTTATTTTAAAAGTTCTTTGTACAAAGTAATAATAACTTTCAAAACATTTTAACTATAATTAACTCTTTGAACAGACAGACACAAATTCGCTGTAAAAATGTATTTAAAAACTAAATTGCTTTTAGGTTATTTTAGTTTTGAAAAAGCTAGAACAAATTATCAAAAATACATACGCACAAAAATTGTGCACTGCAATAATATTATGGTTTAAATACTAAGTGTAATAATATAAATCGAGAGTTATGTGCAGAATCACGTATGAGTGATTTATAACCCAAAAAAACAACGTGTGATTTGTATTTTTAAGAATGATACTATGAAAGATTTCAAATCGACACCCAGAAGATTAAAATATATGCCAGAATATTTTTCGTTACATATTCAAGACTGATATAATATTATTAGAATTGTGTACAATCACATTCCATGTGGAAACCCATACAAAATCTAGTAAGTTACACCTAATGGCTAATATATATAACTAGCATAAATACCCGGCGTTGCCCGAAATTTTTCTGATTGTTCAACTCTTTTTGAGTGTTAACACCCTGTGAAACAATGTTTTTGTAAGTGTAAATTATATAATACTTTAATGTAAGGGCCATCCCTGACCGGCGTTGTCCGCGAGATTCGCAGAAGTATATTATCAGCTAGGAAATCTACTTGCGGTAGATCGTGGACCCCGTATATGGTTTGTACAAAAGTGTATACTAGATTATCAAAGTTATACCAAGTTTGTCTTTTTTTTTTATATTGTACTAAAACAAGTTACAATGGCCTACATCCACATAAAACGGTTTTAACACAACTTCGTATATTAATCACCATTCCGTTCTGATTTAAGTGTTAAATTAATTAATAATTTATATAATAAAAATCTTACTATATTGCGTTGATTTAGACACCAGGTATGAACTCATATTTGCATATTTATCTTAAT
Source organism: Nasonovia ribisnigri (assembly GCA_027563435.1). Classification (NCBI taxonomy): domain Eukaryota; kingdom Metazoa; phylum Arthropoda; class Insecta; order Hemiptera; family Aphididae; genus Nasonovia; species Nasonovia ribisnigri. Next base: position 11,208 of record JANEHU010001666.1, read on the forward strand.
AGGTATTTATAATTTCGTAACAATTGTGTTATTTTCACTACTGCCTTTTAATGTCCTTGATACACCAGTTTATCCAATCATAATACTCATTAATACACATTTTCAACAAACTAAATAAGGTATAAAGTAAATCAACTTATTATAATATGCCAAATACCAATATAAGTAACATTTAAAACGGTAACAAAGTTTACACAATATATACTATATTAAATTGGATATTGTAGACTAAAGATCGTATGATAATAACGTGCATCGACTCACACCAAAGGGATTATAATATATAAATTGTTTGCAATTAAACGAGGTACCTAAGTGATACGCTTTTACTAACTTTGAAGAGGAATAGAAACAATCATGTAAATCTAATATAGCTTTATTAATACCAAATAAACCCTAACTTAGTGATACTTTTTTTTCCTTTTATTATTTTTCTCTCACTACAAATACCTCCCCAACCTTTTAGCTTTTATTTAAACATTGTTTTTCTATTTTTGTTTATATTCTACTATAAACCAGCAATAGACTCTGAACTCATTAGTGATCACTGATCAATTAATTAATGAATAAAATGTAGAGAGTGAACAGAATTCGGATCATAAAATATTTATAAGAAACACTAGTTATGAGCAAACCTAAGCACCAGAGCGCCTCTTTGACCACCTCCTTAGGTTGGAATTTACCCTTTTTAAATTAGTCTATCTTCTTCCAAGAAGTATAATCCATCCCTGTACCAAATTTCAATTTTTGCATTCGTCCAGCCGTTGACGAATGCGTAAAGAACACACTCACACACACACACACACATTTATATAAATATTAATTTTTATATACATGTATATTATATATAGATTTAAATATATTTCCACACTAAACTAACCAATATTAGATATAATATGCAGTAGAGTTTTGGGAGTAAATATTCTGGGGATACTTTAATTAGCTTCTACAATCATTATTAAATGTACAACAGTAAATTATATCAACGTTAGATGTACAGTACTACAGTGGCTAACTATGGTTCAGCGGCAGTGCGGCACGACATTTAGGTTTTGGCGTGAACACCCAGGTTTAATAGCGTCTATATTACGCAGGTTATTTTTTGCTGCCCTGTAATGTCTATCCAGTGCTAACATTACATGTTACGATTGAATCAGCGATTGTCTTCCAAATTATTAAAATAATATATGAATTTCCATCGAAATTACTATTTATAGGTTTTAGTCTTTGAGGACTTCAATATTAATTTTTTATTTTATATGTATTATAATATGTGCTATGATATGTATTTTTTCTGTTAAGGTTCAGTGTTTTAATGGGGTAACAACATTTGTCGTGGATCAAGAAGTGAAAGGACAATATTAAAGGTTATATATCTGTGGCTTGGTGCAAGAAAGGCCAAAGTCACATTTTGACAAAAATGAGATTATTTGACCAATGTCATAAAAATCTGCTTATGTTACTTGTGTTAAAAGGGCCAATGTCTTTTATGCTGTATGCCCAAATAAGATTTGACATTGGCCTTTTTGACAATAATCGATAAAATAATAATCGATTTATTATGGGCCTATGTCGACATTGGCCACATATTATCTATAGCCACGACATTGGCCATTTCGAAATTAATATAGGAGTTACTAACATTATGACCAATTGAATATTATTATGAAGATTTCATAAAAAAGTCAAGTTATTTAATTATTAAAAATTGTTTATTTAAAATTTTAGTTTTTGCCCAATGTCAAACCAAAGTGATTTTTTATTTTTTCTGGGGGGCCAATGTCAAACTAAAACGAACTTATTTATACTTAAAAACAAAATGAGTGTCATACAATGAAATTAAAACAAATGTAATTAAGTAACAGAATTTTTAGAGTTCAAACATAAAGTTTAAGAATTTTATGTAAATTTTAAAAATTGGCCAATTTAATATTTTGAATTCCTGAACATTGTCAAAATATGACATTAGCCCTTCTTACACCAAGTCACAGATATTATTATCTATATAACATACAATTTTGGGCGTCATCTGGGACAAGTTTCAATACCTGAATTTAGGTCGCAATCGGATATCACCGATAATTTTATACCTGATGTTCAATACATGCATATCATACTTTTTATTATATCTAGGTGAGAGCTAGTTCATATACAATATAAAGATCAAATATTTTAATTAAAGTTACAATTCAATAAATTGATGATGATAGTCAATACAGTTGGTATGTATTTTTCTATAATTATATTTATTTATATATTCACTTATGTTATTTTACAGTAGTTGGTGATGGAGATGTTTGAAAATTAGAAGATACTTTGCTATTAGTGACACAAGTTGATCAACCGAACACATTGAGAACACTAAATGAGAAATCAAGTGGATATCCAATGTAGTAAAAATTTGAACTTCAAAGCTGATAAAAATGTAATTTGACTTTCTTGTAGACATTTTTTTTTGATAAAGGTAGACAAACTCATAAGGAATCTTGTATTACATTTTAAAATCTTAGATTTAAAAAGAAAAATTTTGTATGCATTTCTAGCTCAAAATAATTTACACATTTTTGTGATATTTACTTATTTTGTCAACATTTTAACCACAGTTTTATGAAGATAAATGGAGGTTACTTAATAATACTTTTTTATGAATCATAATGTTATAGATTTAAAAATGAAATTTTGTCTTTTAAATATAATACATAATATATTAATTGTATTATACAATCAAATAGGAACTAACTTTTTATAAAAATCCTTAACATCATGGGATGATTTTTGATCCTGCCCAGCTTTTGTGGTTATAAACAACCATTTTTGATCTTTGTCTTCTTTGGAGTAGGTATCCTCCATAGTCATAGACAACCTAAAAAAATGTAATAGTATTAATTATTATTAGTTAGATAAGTAGTTCAAACACAAGAAGCTTATCTCAATTTTTTTGTCTTTTTTGGAGTAATGTACCTAATATAGAAAATGTTTAGTTTTTTTTTAATTTGAATATGAGAATATCAAGAGTATGTTAAATGTTATTTACAAGAGTTTTAAGTAGTCAAAATTTATGAAATTAATAAAATTTATTAGATATAAGATTTTAAATTAATAAGGGTGATGACAAAGTACTGACAAAAAAATTTTAATTTTTAATAATTTGCAAGATACTACATTTTTTCAATTAATTAATGTGTTGTTAAAAAAACTCAAATGACCATTTAATCTCGCAAACATATCTAATAAAAAACATATTATATTATTCTACTACATAATTTATTAAATTGTTTTAAATATCTTAAATAGTTTATACGAAACAACGTAATTTTAATTTATCACTGGAGTTTGATTAAGAGGAGTTCTTCGATTATTCATAAATTTAAATAATTGAGCGATAAAATAATCTTTTTCTTCAATTTATTCATTGTTAAAATTCTTAAAAAAAACTAGTTCATCTTTGTCAAGATAGAGTATGGCTTTTTCAATGGCTAAAATGTAATAATAATGATAACTTTTAAGAGAAGGTTAGGTTATTTACCAGATTTAAGAGAAGGATTTTTTAAGCACAAGTGTCTTTTAAACTTAAACAAAATTTGATAGGAAAATATTTTTTTTTTTAATGAATTACAGGCTTTCAGACATTAGCTTCACTTGTCCCTGCTTTGTCCCATATTCTCCTATGTATTAATAATAAATATTATATAATTACCCAAAACAAATTTTACAATTTTGACTTCTACGACAATGTTCTAAAGCATTTCTTACAGGAGTTACACCAATGTGTTTCGGTTGTTCAACTTGATCAAGAGTAGCACTAATAGCAAAGTATCTTCTAATTTTCAAACATCTCCATCACCAACTACTGTAAAATAACATAAGTGAATATATAAATAAATATAATTATAGAAAAATACATACCAACTGTATTGACTATCATCATCAATTTATTGAATTGTAACTTTAATTAAAATATTTGATCTTTATATTGTATATGAACTAGCTCTCACCTAGATATAATAAAAAGTATGATATGCATGTATTGAACATCAGGTATAAAATTATCGGTGATATCCGATTGCGACCTAAATTCAGGTATTGAAACTTGTCCCAGATGACGCCCAAAATTGTATGTTATATAGATAATAATATCTGTGACTTGGTGTAAGAAGGGCTAATGTCATATTTTGACAATGTTCAGGAATTCAAAATATTAAATTGGCCAATTTTTAAAATTTACATAAAATTCTTAAACTTTATGTTTGAACTCTAAAAATTCTGTTACTTAATTACATTTGTTTTAATTTCATTGTATGACACTCATTTTGTTTTTAAGTATAAATAAGTTCGTTTTAGTTTGACATTGGCCCCCCAGAAAAAATAAAAAATCACTTTGGTTTGACATTGGGCAAAAACTAAAATTTTAAATAAACAATTTTTAATAATTAAATAACTTGACTTTTTTTATGAAATCTTCATAATAATATTCAATTGGTCATAATGTTAGTAACTCCTATATTAATTATAAACTTTATTAATTAATTTCGAAATGGCCAATGTCGTGGCTATAGAAACAACGACTAATTTAGTTTAAATAATACCTATATAGTCATAATTTTAATTTTATACAGATTGGTAAAACTCGGGGAAAATTTGTGAACATTTAAGAACAAGAATGTTATTATTATTCTTACATGTTAATATAAACCAACCTGCAATTACAAAATAATTAATAAGATTATTATTATTAATAATAATAAGATTATTAGCTATATAGTATATTGGTTAGAAAACCCGATGTTATGATACATTTTGTTCAAACTTGCCGCCTTTTTTTATTACGCTGGACCGCAACCGGTCCGCTAGACAGCGTTTCGAGCAGCCCTTGGCCTACGGACTACGGCCAAGTCGCCAACAGGAACAAACGTTTATGTTTTGCCCACGCTCGAGTCGAGCGGTCCGTGAGCGTGTCGCGTCCGGCATTTTGCTGCCATCTTAACGACCCCCTCGTGGTGTGTTGTTTGTCGCACATCGTGTTTTGTCGACGGTTGTGTCGATCTCCGTATTTACGTCGCGCCGTTGTTATCGTCGTCGACGTCGTACCGACTATTGTCGAGTCGGTGCCGTTCAAGTCGGCCATTATTAGATCTCGCGTGATCGCCGCCCGTAATCGTACGGGTTTCGGTTCGTCATCTTTCCGACGTTCCGCAGTTCGCGACAGGCGAATAAAGCGCGTATTTCATCATTCACCATCTACGTTGTGGCGACGCCGCCCTCATTACCATGATTACGTAATCCTGTCATTCGCCATCGTCCAACGCTGTAGTTGCCACCGTCACCAACGCTGTATTGCAGTTGCCACCGTCACCAACGCTGTATTGCAGTTGCCACCGTCACCAACGCCGCCATTGTAGTTGCCGCCGTCACCACCGTCGACATCGATAGTTGCCGCCGTCACCACCGTTGACATCGTCGCAACAGCTGCAACACTCGCCGACGCCGAAGATACCAACTGTCCCGACCTCGGCGCATGTGCCGACCGGTATTTACTGTATATTATTATTTGTTGTTGTTGCATTTTCAACTACTGTTATTGGTAGTGAACACATTTATTTTTATTTCTGCATAGTGTAGGGCGCATAATTATTAAATTATATATATATATCATACTATGTAATAAATACCTACTTTATTATTACCGCCTAATAAATAGTAATGAAAAATTATATTATATTAAATTAGAATATAAGATTATATTATATGTCACGATAATCGCTTCAAAATGCTTATTTAGGTATAATAATAGACGTAGGTATTATAATATATGTATAAACATGTCGCTTGTGGTACCCATTAGGCGTCCGCAGACCTGAATTTCGGGGCGTGCCTACAATGTATTTGGGCCGACTCTTAACAAGACATGTACATACTAATCAGTGGTACCTATATAACTACTAGTACAACGTGACCATAATTATTATTAAACAACATTAATTATTTATAAAAGAAACGACTACAGAAAAAACGTAGCTAATATAATATTAAACAAAATATATACATGCACATGTACATTATTCAATACAAAAATATTTTAAGAAAGTCTAAAATGTTTCCATACCCATGTCGTCCTGGGAACCATCCTTGAACGTACAAGGTCTTTCCATGGTGTAAGTCATATTTTGATGCATATAAAGACAACTTTTTATAAGTCCCTCTTGTTTGTATAGTTGGCCAGTAGACACAATAGGAAAGTGCTAATCTTATCATCTTAATTACACCTTTATGTTCGATATATAGATGTTCTAAAATATTATTTTGTAAAATTTTCAAAATCTAAGCCCGTATACCGAATATAATGCATCCATCACGTGTCTGATAACTACTATATTCGTTTGAATGATTAAGTATATTTTTTGTAACATTTCAGCTCCGAGACATTTTTTGTTGCAGAGGCTATGTCCTCAACCATCAGTGCAGGTTGAGGTAATTGCATTTTGAAAAATAGAAATTCATTAATGTTCATTCATTAATGACTTCAGTTTCCACTGTCAGTATCTGCCAGTAGAAACTGAAAACATTAACGACTTCATCGTGGATTAATTTTTATTCTTCAAAATGCAACCACCTCAACATGCACTGACGGTTGAGAACATAGCCTCTGCACCAGAAAATGACACGAAGTTGAAAATGTTACACAAAAATATACTTCTACATTCAAACAAATATGGTAGCTATCAGATATGCGTGATGGATGAATTCTATTAGGTACACGGGTTTGGATTCCGAAAAGTTTACAAAATATTTTTTTAGAATATCTAAATATAGAACATGATGGTCTAATTGAGTTGATAAGATTAACACTTTCGTATCATGTCTACTGGCCAACCATAATTGATGAACGAGAGGGACTTGCAAAAAATTGTCTTTAATGCATCGAAATATGACTTACACCAAGGAAAGACCTTGTACGTTCAAGGATGGTTCCCAGGACGACATGGTAAAGAATACATAATGATTATGCCGGTCCATATATTTGTTTTTTTTTTGTTTGTCGATGAATACTCTATGTGGCCGGAAATTTATATCTCAAATACTACATCTGCATCAAACACTATTGAAAAGTGAAAATTATTGTTTTTTTAAATTTTGGCAACCTAGTATTTCTGTTAGTGATCATATATCTCGTTTATAGAAGAATTTCAGATTTTGTTAAAAAGTTCGGTATACAACAATGGCCATGTGCATGTCTTTAAAATGTTTTGGTATAGAACACTGCATGTGCATGTCTTTATTGACTACAAAAGTATAAATAATAAATTAACATTGCAATTGACTTAGAAATAGATATTAGATCCAATAAGGGAATATTTAACTTGATACTAGTAGTTATACGCCACTGATTAACAAAACATGTCTTCTTAAGAACGGGCCCAGATACATTGTAGGCGCACCCTGAAATTCAGAAAATATAGAAATCGATCGCAAATAAAAAGTGTATACTAGTATAGGTAAAAATAATAATTAATTAAACATACGAGTATAGGTGACATATTATATAAGATTAGTTATTTATAATATTTGAATAGAAATCAAAACATATTTTAAGGTGGTTTATATTGTTAATACATTTAATTATAATTAAAAATATTAAATTATAACGATCATTTGGTGATCTCACAACATATTATTTTCAACGTTGTAAATAATATTACAGTTGAGAGACCACCGTAATATATTTCACAACTTCTTAATTTTTTTAATACTCTTAAGCAATATTAACGAAGTTTTGTTGTTTGTAAATTTAATCAAAATAAAATGTATTAATTTCTTAGCGATATATTTGAATATAATAGTGTAGGTATACAATGTAATTTTTAACAGTTTTGCATTTTAGCTATATTATATAGGGAATGATAAAACACAATGGATCATTACTACGATGGTCCAAGAACAATGTGTAATACTTATCGTTTTTAAAGTTGTAATTTAATCGGTTACATAAATAATCTTTAACCTGTTATGTTTATATTACTATATTATAATTAATAAATTTGGTTTAATTTTATAGTTTAATAAATCGTTAAAATGTTATGAATTTGTAATGTAAATAGTCTAAATATAAAAATTTTACACTGTAATAAATGATAAAAAATAGATATCTAATTGAAAATATAAACTATAATATAATATGATGTAATTGTATCAAATGATTGTTGATGTTGAACTAAAAATCTGCTTACAATGATGAGGTAATAAATGAAAAATGTTATATATTTTTAATGTAAAGTGGCTAAAAAATCATACACTGTAAATTGTAATAAAGGGTATAAAATATGTTACTTATAATTTAAAATGTACTATAATATACGATAAATACAAAGTTTTATTTTGAATAATACTTTTGCATATTTTGTCATCTTTTGATGTATACCTACTATATTTATGAACATAAAAATATACATATATTAGAAATCGGTGTATATATAGAACTTATAGATTTTCTTGAATTTGTACAGATTATAATAATATACATAATTTATTATGTAGGTAGGTATATTAAAAAAAATTATTACTATTTTATTATATTACAAATCACATGTTATTTTAAAAGTTCTTTGAACAGACAGACACAAATTCGCTGTAAAAATGTGTTTAAAAACTAAATTGCTTTTAGGTCATTTTAGTTTTGAAAAAGCTAGAACAAATTATCAAAAATACATACGCACAAAAATTGTGCACTGCAATAATATTATGGTTTAAATACTAAGTGTAATAATATAAATCGAGAGTTATGTGCAGAATCACGTATGAGTGATTTATAACCCAAAAAAACAACGTGTGATTTGTATTTTTAAGAATGATACTATGAAAGATTTCAAATCGACACCCAGAAGATTAAAATATATGCCAGAATATTTTTCGTTACATATTCAAGACTGATATAATATTATTAGAATTGTGTACAATCACATTCCATGTGGAAACCCATACAAAATCTAGTAAGTTACACCTAATTGCTAATATATATAACTAGCATAAATACCCGGCGTTGCCCGAAATTTTTCTGATTGTTCAACTCTTTTTGAGTGTTAACACCCTGTGAAACAATGTTCTTGTAAGTGTAAATTATATAATACTTTAATGTAAGGGCCATCCCTGACCGGCGTTGTCCGCGAGATTCGCAGAAGTATATTATCAGCTAGGAAATCTACTTGCGGTAGATCGTGGACCCCGTATAATATGGTTTGTACAAAAGTGTATACTAGATTATCAAAGTTATACCAAGTTTGTCTTTTTTTTTTATATTGTACTAAAACAAGTTACAATGGCCTACATCCACATAAAACGGTTTTAACACAACTTCGTATATTAATCACCATTCCGTTCTGATTTAAGTGTTAAATTAATTAATAATTTATATAATAAAAATCTTACTATATTGCGTTGATTTAGACACCAGGTATGAACTCATATTTGCATATTTATCTTAATAGGTATTTATAATTTCGTAACAATTGTGTTATTTTCACTACTGCCTTTTAATGTCCTTGATACACCAGTTTATCCAATCATAATACTCATTAATACACATTTTCAACAAACTAAATAAGGTATAAGGTAAATCAACTTATTATAATATGCCAAATACCAATATAAGTAACATTTAAAATGGTAACAAAGTTTACACAATATATACTATATTAAATTGGATATTGTAGACTAAAGATCGTATGATAATAACGTGCATCGACTCACACCAAAGGGATTATAATATATAAATTGTTTGCAATTAAACGAGGTACCTAAGTGATACGCTTTTACTAACTTTGAAGTGGAATAGAAACAATCATGTAAATCTAATATAGCTTTATTAATACCAAATAAACCCTAACTTAGTGATACTTTTTTTTCCTTTTATTATTTTTCTCTCACTACAAATACCTCCCCAACCTTTTAGCTTTTATTTAAACATTGTTTTTCTATTTTTGTTTATAATATTCTACTATAAACCAGCAATAGACTCTGAACTCATTAGTGATCACTGATCAATTAATTAATGAATAAAGTGTAGAGAGTGAACAAAATTCGGATCATAAAATATTTATAAGAAACACTAGTTATGAGCAAACCTAAGCACCAGAGCGCCTCTTTGAACAGCTCCCTAGGTTGGAATTTACCCTTTTTAAATTAGTCTTGAAAATGAACTGTAGACTGCCGTGGCGCAGAGCCGTAGATGGTAGACGTCGAATGTTGCAACAAATCAACTCGCCGACTCGCAATCGCACTACTGCACGAGTGAACTTGATGAAGTATTTAGTATCATAATAATAATATACTAAGTTTATATGACGGCGTTATAAGGTTTTAAAACTAAACCGTTTTGTAAGTCAAAACGCTCGCGCTATGTAGTTTAAGAATTTAAATCCGTTTCATTTGCTTAAACGTTTATGTGTACATTTGATAAACCGGTTTTAAGTTCTTAAACTACATAGCGCGAGCGTTTTGACGTACAAAACGGTTTCAACGCCATCACAACATAATATTATACGTACCTAGTAATAGATAAGATAATATAATATCTTAGTCCGTGTCGTCTTCCTCATGACAAAACAGTAGCAGCGACAGGCTGCAAGCAAGTGCCGACGTCCTGTTATCACTTATCATCAACGAATCTTTGCTTTTCTCCAGTATCGAGTCGTACAAGCAACGTCCGCGGTCGACACAATGCAAGCAATAAATATAAGCAATTTGTTAACGACATTCGTTGTCGTGGTCTGTGGCACCGCCGCCGATATCTCATCCGTGACAAGTATTATCAAGTTTGTCATGATCTCATCTATAATACCGCAGAACAATATAATATATTTTGATAATATTCACGACCGAGTGCACGCCGGTACGCGGGCGAGGGCCAAGCGCCGAAACATAAAATCTCCTTGCAGGCGGCCCTCGATCGCGCGTTCGTATTTAGCAGGCCCTGAGCACACCGCCCCGCCCGGCATCCGCGTCGTAACATATTCGTACGACGGGCGGCGAGCCGGCGAACAACAACAACCTAACCTCCAGCGCTGTCCGTTCCGCGTAGTGGCAACGACGCCGTTCCACCGACCCGCCGCCTTTCCGCCGGCAGCCGAGTCGTTTTTGTTCCGCCGTCGGGTGGAGCGCGTTATCGTGTTCGCCGGCGCGCACAATATTATCAAAATATTAATATTATTTTCGTACTGGTGTACGACCACAGATATATATAATAACTAGATACCCGACTCTAGAGGCTCTCTACCCGACTCCATATACCACAACGTTATTAAATTATGATGCCTGACGCCATTTGTGACTATGGCAATGTTTACAAATTCTTATCATTTTTTAATCGTTTTGATATCATACATTGTGATACAAATATTTCATAACAATATACTCATAATATAATTATTTTTTCATAAACTTAATATTATTACAAGTATTCTTATACAGTTATACATAATTATACCATAATTGATGGATGAACCAGTTAAGTTCAACTAATTTTACATTGTACGATTTACTGTAAGCCTAAAAATATAAGTTTAAATCAAAGAATCAGTGAATATGAAATAATGGACTTGACTGTAAGCTGCCTATTTCAAAATGTGGTTCAACTGATTTTGACCAGCGACTTCACTCTTTTTGATCATAGAGATATGTCATCAATCGTAGTTTATTTTGAACAGCTAGGAAGATCGAAAAAGAAGTACTGGATAGAGGCGAGGGAGAAGAAGCATAGTCTACATTAAATGTAATGACAGTGAAAAATGTACATAATTAAACACAGGTAAATATAGGTGTATTAAATGTAATGAGTGAAAAATATACATAATTACATATAGTTAAATATGGGTATATTTTAATAATTACTGATTAGCAAACAAAATCAATTTTGTCAGTTTTTGACGTTTACTAACTGCAAAAGTGTTTGAAGTGGTTTTTCCCAATGATTTAAGCCTAACACTCAGGTACTTTTTTGTTAATAAACTAATAATTATCAACTTATGAGGTCTTTCCAAAATACTTATATTAGTGCAATCTAATTCTTTGAATATAGTTTGATCCAGAGAAAATTTATTATTACAGTAATGAATAATTTTTTCATCTAACTTAGAAATAATAAGGGATTTCAAATTGTTTGTTAAAATTAATAGCATTTTTTCTACCTCCATTATTATTTTAAAACTACTCAATGACCCTGAAATTAAACCTCCATTGTTTTTTAAATTTAAAAATTTAGAGTGAGAAAATGAATTATAATTATGATCTGTGTTTCTTTTTAATAGGCTATCCTTACATGTTTGGCAATCTAATGTTCTAATGACTTTCCTCACAACATATCCTAAAATATAATACAAAATGTTTTCTTTAGCATTTTGTAAATATGGATTTAAATTATTAAGCTGTTGTAATCTATCTGAAATATCCATATCATAACCATCAGAATTTTCAACGTCATCAGTGAATTCAGCTCTTTTTGTATTCCATTTAAAATCAAATATACTACATATTGCGTCATCGTCAAAAGTGTTGCAGTTACCATTATTTTTACACTTTATGGCATTTTTTAATAAAATCTGTTTCATGGCTGTTTTAAATTGCACAACATTGGGATTATTATTGGACCCACCTCTTTGTCTTATTTGGCCAAATAATACCTCCACATGATCTTGAGAAAACTTGTAAGTTAGTAAATAATTAAATTTCAAAGTATCATTTTCAAATATAGATCTGGCAATACTAAAAAGTGACTTGACAGCCATAGCAAATCCTATTACAAATGTTTTTTTGTTTGTTTTACTTAAGTGTTTGTTATCAAATTCAAGGGTATACAAATATGTAATTAAAGGTACTATTTTTTCTTCAAGTGAGTTAATGGTTTTTATGTGAATGGGTGATTTAAAATTTTTAGAGAATATACTTTTAGAATTTAAAAAATCAAATAAATGGTCAATTACACGGCAATATTCTTCGGTTGCACCACAATTTAGAAATTCAAATATATTTTGGTTTTTTAAAAAATTTAAAGCATCGGCTGTGGATGAACTGAGGGTTTGTGCCGCATACTTCACCTTCATTTTATTATTGTGCCACTGTATATGTGAACCAGAAATTTTAATTGTATTTCTTGCTGAAGATTATGTAAATGTGAAATGTGTTCCCAACGTATGAAGCCTGAATTAGATTTTAATACTCTACAATTACCTAATGTATTTCGGGCAAGTTTAAGATTGTGGCAGGCATCAGGAATAAAATATATTTTATCATTATTTACTGGATGAGGAAACCAACATTTTATATCATTATAATTGTTTCCTGTTTCACAACCTAATATTTTCATCATCGAAGAATTTGTGTATGCGCCA